>CM062804.1:1260446921-1260712022 GCA_031772625.1 Pinus tabuliformis
AACTAAGGCTGAAAATATATCCCTTGGTCCTTGAAATAATCCAGTATGACTATAGCTAATGAATGCCCTTCAATTTACTTAGATTATGCTTTAGACTTGATGATACAAATAGTAAAGTTCAGGAATTGAAGACAGCACTGAGCAGAGTTGAAGGATCTCGAATTGTTCAAAGTATTATCTAGGCAAATATATGTTATCCTCTATTCATATATGTATCTCGAATTGTTCATTGATCCAACTTCAGGGTTTTACCAAGTTGCAGACTGTCATTCTGGAATATAAATGATAAATTATAATTAAGCAAATGCTGGCACACATCCGACCATACTACATCAGTCCCTTTTTCTGTTCCTCCATAAATAATGCTGATATACTAGAGATAAAAATGAATATCAATAGGGTATGTATTACTTCCAAAGGCTGTGAAAAAACTTTTTAATGGTTTATTGATTCCAAATGGAAATGGATACAATAAATCTGTAGATGGATATTCAACTCTTTTCAAAGCAAAATAGCCTCCGAGCATGACCTGTACAAATATTAAATAGCCATCAATTCTCCAAACTAGTACTGAATTGCACAAGGATTATAACAATATAAACTCTGTTCAAGGAACACTGAGCAGCATTGTTCATAAAATGCCATTTCTCACCTCAGCACATGCTCATAGTGTAACTTGAGAAAATGCTCATAGTGCGCTTGAGAAAAAAATTGGAAAAAATCGGTGAGCAGAGTGTAACTTCTGATTAATTGTGAGTCCAACTTGTGCTGGCTGAGTAATCTTGATCAACCTTGAATTTTACTACAGCCTAGCTTGAAAAACTCTCTTCTGATTTGATTCAAGTCAAACCTGCAATCAAAGAGTTTAATTCGTTATTCTCACATTGGTTGGATGGCCAATATGCAAAAAAATGACAAATAATGACGTGGTCTCTCAACAAGAATATGGGCTTTTTAATGCCTCACGGGTCACAAGTATAGTGTTGTTGTGGCCCAGTTTGCAACTCTGAGATATCAGAACATAAGGAGAATAGTATAGGGATCTTCTCAATGCATGTCCTTTCCTTGTAAGACCTTGATAGGGGTATATAGATTATTGACAATAGAATGCATATTTGTCTGTATAGTTGTTTATTATGTAATCATCTAAAGGGCAACAGAGTACATGAATATGGGTTAGACTGTCTCGTAACTGTATAGTTGTTGAGGCTCAATTGTGATTACGTGATCTTGGAAGATTTTGAGAGTATATAAACGCTTCCCAATGTATGTCCTTTCCTTACAAGACTTGGATAGGGGAATATAGAGTCTTATTATTGAAATTTAGATTTTTTTATTTTTTTTTTGTATAATTGCTTATTATCTACTAATCTGAAGAAAAACAGAGTTACAAGAATACAAGTTTAAATGCCTCAGAAATGTACAGTTGTTGAGGCTCAACTGCAACTCTGAGAACACGGAATATTTTGTGTGGAATATATAGACTCTTATCAATCAATGTCCTTGTATTGCAAGACCTTGATAGGGGTATACATATTTTCTCAATAGGACAGACATGTTTGTATAATTCTTTATTGTCCTAATCATATGACGAAAACCAGAGTGCACGAATATGAGTTTCAATGCTTCACAACTTTTAGTTGTGGAGGCTCTATTGTGACTTGGAGAACTAGTAATACTTTTAGAAGAGTATATATATTGTTTTCAATCCATTTCCTTGCCTTGCAGGACCTTGAGAGGGGTATATAGATTCTTCTCAATGGGAAACAATTGCCATTTGTATGGTTGATTGTGATCCAATCATCTGCAGAACATGAGAGTGCAAGGATTTTCAGGGGATCTACATTCAAAATAAGGCTTGAAGAGAATCTCCACTATCAAATCAACCAAGGGTAGACTTGCTTAAAATGTGCAATCAAAAAACAGTTTACTTCTTAATCCTCCCTACAAAGGAATTTTCAATTGCAAAGACTAAGCACAAAGAATACTGTGTGACTAGCCTTTGACCTTGGGTAAGCTAGCTTCCATGACTGTCATGCCATATGTGTTTTTCCAATTGGACCTAGGCATATGTGGCATGAGAGTCATGTGATATTATCCTTTGACCATTTTAGTCGCTTTTATGTAAAGTGATTGGGAGTATTAAGACTCCTCCATTCATTATTTAAATCATGGAAATGATACTAGTAGAATTGAGTGAGATTTTGGGTGAGGTTCTGTAAATTAGACCTTCTTATCCAACTGAATGTGCTATTATTTATTCTCGAGCACCAGAGGATGTGCTTCCTAATGGATAGAAATAATACCTTGTGAATTTATTAAAAACATTCTCCCAGACAGGCCTGCTTCTACTTATGTTTTGGAAAAAACATATCATCTGATTGTTCTAAACATCAAAACCCAATAGCCAAACTCATTCCTATACCTCTTCAATATTTCTCCATTCAACTAGGCTGAATGATCCTGAATTCAGAGGAAAAGTACCAGCCTTCTCGTCATGCAATCTCAAAACAACTTTGAGGGCTAACCCACCTTCTTTGGATGAAAGGAAGGTATTAACACATCTATTTAGGGTGCATATTTATGTGCAGTTGAGGCTTTTTCAGCACAAGCATACACCACAGTGATGATTCAGTTTTTTGCTTGGGCTGAGGTGAGAAATGGAATTTTATGAACAATGATGCTCAGTGTTCCTAGAACAGAGTTCAGATTATTATCATCCTTGTTGGCATGTGAAGGTTTGTCATGCCTTGTATATTCTCATGATCTATATGTATTCATTAAGTTAGTGAAACTGGAACCTCCCCATTGACATATTTTCATTGCCAAATTTCCAAATGCTATAAAAAAAAAAGGTTGTGCAAGGTTGCAGTGAGTGAACTCCAGTGTTTTTGCTGAGGCAGAAGCCATGCTTCTTTCAAATCAAATGTCTAGTGCTACAATTCTCAAGGTACTTTAGGACTTGTGCTCTCTTTCTTCCCCACTTAACGAGGGAAAGGATGATTAGGTACCAACTTATAGATATCATGATGAAAGTGTTATTATA
This sequence comes from Pinus tabuliformis, assembly GCA_031772625.1. Taxonomy (NCBI): domain Eukaryota; kingdom Viridiplantae; phylum Streptophyta; class Pinopsida; order Pinales; family Pinaceae; genus Pinus; species Pinus tabuliformis. The sequence continues at coordinate 1,260,449,968 of CM062804.1, forward strand.
ATCACGAGTCTAAATTTAGCTATTGAACTTCTATGGCAACAACTGGGTCTATGCATCAGTAAGATAGTAAAATTGGTCATCTTCTTTGCCTGTTGTACCTTTGTCTTCTGATGCTAATGGATTTTTACTCCCTCTACGACCAGGCACATAGAATATCTTTCCATATATTGACCTATTTTTGTAATATGTGAAAAGTTGCAACCTCATCAAATGACACTTACACAGCTAGAATACACCAGTGCTACCTCTAGAGAGATAAGACCAGCTGCAAGTTCATCTGATTCCTTAGTGCTCAAGATACTGGCCCATTGTATACACATAATCAAAGGGAATATCCTTCACTTTGACAAGTGAAACAACCGTAAACTCAAGGCAGCAATATCAAGATGAGTCCATACACACTACATTATTAGATTGACTTGGTAAACTGATATCCTGTTGCATGTTCAGATTGTTGGGGTTACCTTCAGATTCTTTCTTTTTTTATTGTACACACTTTAAACACATACCCAACCATTTCCTCGTAAGCATTAATAAGCATAGTATGATAATATGGGGCATTTTCCTGGATCAGATTCCATCTTAGCTATTGCCTCTCCTTTTGGGTAGATGGAAAGTTAAGTGCATTCTAAGGGAATTTGATTGCTTGTTTCTTTGTGTCAGGATACCTGCAAATGTCCTTGCTGACATCGTGACATCAATGTAAGAGAAGTCCTTATAATCAAATGGGTATTTATCCCAGGAGTTTACTCTTGTGCATTCTCACATTTTCAAGTCTTGCATATGTGCCAGAAATCATAGACAAGTACCCAAACTTGGAAGAAAACTCAAATTTACTATGTAGCTACCTAACCCAATTCCAATTCAAGAGGTACACAACTCAATCAATAATAGCACTCAAAGGGTTATGATGCTACTGAGCTCCATTCCATAGAAACAGAGATCTCAACGAGTTAAAATTCAAGCCATGGACCATTGAAGAGTTAGATCCAACATTCAGTATTGCAATGAGTGTATATGAAATACACCAATATTATCTATGCATTCATAAGCAATATCTGACAAACACCTTTGGCAACTAGCTTTAGTTTTTACAAGAGATGCATGAGAATATATGAAAAAATCAATCTTATCTATGCATTCATAAGCAACATCTGAAAAACAACTTTGGCATCTAGCCTTTAGCTTTTACTAAAGATGCATGAAGCATTATATAAACAGAATGCAATCTTTTGGGAATTCCATTCAAATGTGGAACATTACTATGGAAGCCAAGTTAAGAATTGATATTAGATCTTGCATGCACATTTCATGGATTGTTGTAGTAGTGACATAAAAATGGACTTGGTGAGTTATATCATATATGTCAAAGATAGTCTAAAGTGAAGTATGAAACTGCCAGCTTAGCTATAAACTTGGCTAAATGGTCCAACCTAAAACTGTGATCCTTCCTTTATTGCTAAGCATCAGTGGGTGGCAGTAACAATAGTATTGAGTAGGCACTGACAAGTGCACTTAGTTTGAAAGTTTGGAAGTCAGATAATTTGGGGAATGATTATCTGTCAGATCATATATTCCTCTGAACATTGGAAAATAATTCTTGTTCGGAGTATATCCATCAAGCTATCAGCACTCTGTTATTCATGTATGCATGAAAGTCGGTCAATCATACTGCTTCTTAAGTAACAAGAGTCATTAGACATCATATTATAACATCACATCTCCCTCAGAATGTTTGAAAGGTAAGCTTACTTAAAACATAAGCATTGAGCTATATGCAACCTTCTCTTAATCATATGGTCCATGTGCTGTTATTATCCAATCATAATCATGCAGCTTATATCAACTTCAGTTATCAAGACATGCCTTTCATCAGGAATCATCAGACAAGAACAGTCATTGAAGATTTTATGGCTCCCTCTTAAGCCTTTCTTGAAGTCAGATGAGGCAATAACTTCAGAAAAGGTCTGAGTCATCATAGTCCTAGTTGTATCATCCTTCATTGCAACAAATTACCCAATTCATGATGGGAAGGAGAATTTCTCATCGGGCATTCATATATGTAGAACCATTCTTCACAAAATCCTGATTTAATGCAATCAAGATATCATGTTCTTTTGCTTATTTTGCTTGTATGCTTGCTTCTATTTCTCACAAGGATTGATAGAGAATTGGTCAGAGTGCTATGCACTTCTTCTAGATGACCTTCATGATTGAAGGCTTTAGGTGAGGTTTACTTCTTATCAAAGGTGCCACAATTTCCTTTACTGACAGATCCTTGAGAGGTTTGATTTTGGCCTAGAATTGTTGTTCCTTTGTTGATTCTTGTTTCCACTTGTAGCTGCAAGCTCATAGTAATTAATGATTTTCAGTCGTCACTAGGATGTCATGTCAATCATGTTTCCTGATACAAGATTAATGTAAGGCAAATCAATGTAGGATCACAACCAAGTTCAATCATAGGTCAAAATTTTAGAAGGCCACTTCCTTTATTACAAAAATTGTAACTGTCTTATTTTTTCACAAAATCATTGTCCTGAAGGTCTTTGATTTACTGACAGAATGTGCTTTAAACAAAATCATTTTCTTCAGATGATTGCAAGAACCCTTAACTTTTTCCTGTTGATATTGGGAGCTGTAAAGATCCATATGTGATTTATTTTAGCTCAGGGTAGGCCAAATAACTCTACTGCTCAGAAATATTCGGAACAACATGCAGATTTAATTACACTACAACACATTCCTTGCTGAAAAATGATCCTTTAAATAGAATGCAGATCTATCTTATTCCCCACTATTTTCACCATCTTCCCATACACTATCAACAACTTGCAAAACAACAAGGAGATCAATACTTTTCATTTCCAGAGAAATACCACCTACCACATTATCAATAGTTTCAAAAGGAAATCAGTTTCTTTATACCACAGATGGCAAAGTTCCTTTAAGGGGTACTCCTTTGGGGATCCTATTATTAGACTTTGTGGGTGGTCCATTTATTGGAAACACCAAATGAACTCTATCAAACTTGCAATCTTTGCCTCCTCCTTGTAGAGTTATATAATGTGTTGTAGAACCTTTCTCATAATTCAACCTAGCTAGTTGTCTGCCACTGCATTTTTACCTCAAGATATCACTTCTTTGGAAATGGCTCTAAGGTTTGCATAAAATTATGAACCCATAGTTAAATAGGAACCTCCTATATCTCCTAATGACTTCGCAGTAATACATGTATCCCATTGGATTGGAAGTACCACCGAATTGTAGGGGCTGGTTGACAGAACTGGATTCCAAAATGTCATTACCTAGTGGAGCCCCAATTTCTGGTAGGCCTTTATCATTAAGTACCTCTATCATATCATGCCATGAGTGAAACTTGATTTGATGTGCTTACCCACCATTACATGGGGGCCTTTTCCAAATTCATATACATTGTTGCAACCCTTTGCTCAAGCACAATCTACTCCACCACTTGTTCCAAAGATTCTTTCATGGTGTCAGTTGTGCCATTAAACTCGATATCTTCTTAAGATCTGAACTAATCCACCTAACTATTTTCAACATCATGCAATGCCAAAAAAATTTACAGTCTATTCAAGAGTGATTAAAATCTATATTTATCTTTTTCCATAGATCAGACACTGACACACAAGACAGAGTTCCGAGTCATCATTGTGCTCATACAAAATAAAAATTCAACCTTTCTTACACAAAGGCACAAAAAGAGTTGAAATATGGGCATTTGTTTGGAATTCACTCTATGTGCCACTATACCCAGTTAGTTTTATTGTTATGTTTGTCTGGTTTTACTTATAACACTTAAAAAGAGGATGAGAATGGAAACAGTAAAGGAGTAGAGAAACATCTTCCTCTGCGAAAACAACAACTATGGTGGAATGGTAAACGCTCCTCGCATATTCACACCTTGGAAACCTTATCTCGAAATGAAGCTAGTCCTCACTTGCATTAGAGCAAATCCATTTGAACCTTGTTGGGCCTTGAAAGAGAGATCAAATTTCTCCAAACACCTCGTAAACAAATATTCTTGTAAATTTTTTATATTTTTTAATAAAAAACAGCTGAAAGGTAAGATAGGCCCCATATAGTTGACTCAGTAATAAAATTTAATTATTTTTAAATTAGATTTTTTTCATACAAAACATGTCTGCTTGAACAGAACATACTGAAAAGGAAGATAACCCGATAACCCCATATAGTTGACTTAGTAATTAAAATTTTAAGTTTATATGGTATCAAATTCCTCATCAAATTTCTTTCCACATCATCCAGTGGTAAAAAATATATCGAAGAATTCAATATATTTTAATACACAATATATATTTTTTAATTTTTTTACATAAAATTTTATGTTTATCATATCAAATATTTTATATTTATAAGAAAGATTAAGTTTCTAAGAGTTTAATATCTTTTAATATGTAGCATATATTTTTAATAGACAATATATTAAAGGGAAAAATAATAAGATAACTTTTTTGTAAGTTAGTAAAGTTTCAATATATTACTAAATAAACATACAATACAAAAATAGTAGTTGGTTTACCAAACCAGTTGTAGAAGAAGATTCTCTTTGTCACAGATTTAACCAGACATGCCATATGATTTTTTTGTCTTTACTTTCCCTTATATAGTTCAAAAAAGTTCCCCTTCCCACTACTACTATATGTAGGTCTGCCTATCTGAATAGCTATATAGCTCTGATCTTCAAACCTAAACTTGACAAAATAACTACAATACTACCTATATAAACATAACACAAAACTAAACAAAAGATTGGTCGATGCCATGATCAACTAACACAATATTATTTGCTTGGAGTTGTTATCGTCGTTGGCCCCATTGTTGGTTCCTCCACAAGGGTTGTCGTTGGAGCCTCTAGGGTTGCCAGTGGACATCCGCCTGCAGCGCAAGCCTCTCGAACTCGATACTTCCTCAAACGGGCGAAATCTCCTATCTCTACACCCATCGATATATCCACATTATCGATATAATTTAGATAGATTGAGAACATTTTGTTAAGATCCCCAATTCTTCCAACATGCAATTTCTCTATGTTAACCAAACCCTTGAGAGCCTTTTCAATTCCTTTTAGGTGTTGGTCTATAGATTTTAACTCGATTTCTATCTCGAGTTGCCTCTTTTTCCTCTACTCTGTTGCCTCTGCTTGCAGCTTTTCCACCAGAGTCTTGACATGCCAAGCGGTCTCCAAGGTCTTTTGGTACACAGTCATCTATGTTTTGGATTTCCCTGTGTTGATGATCCAATCTCCTTCCTCCTCTATTCTACCATCAAAGATAGCCCTACAATGTCTTCGAACCTCACTCTCCCAGATTTCCACTATATCCTTCCCTTTTGTGTGACTGTTTAGCAACAACCTCCGCTGCTTCCTCCATGCATGTCTGTTTGCAAAACTCAAAGCCCTGAGCATCCGTGGGAACTACCTCTTGGCCTACTAGCATCACTTTAGCTCTTACTCATTGCACTCCCTGATAACTGAATTTCCCTCATAGAAATTACTATCACCAACTCACAATTACACCACCTTTCAGTGTTTTGCCTTATGTCGATGAAGCTTGCTCCCTAGCTATGATTTAAAGATGACACCCCAGATGAGACTTGCCTCGCCGATATTTGAGTACTTTCCCTCTCAATTTTTAGTAACTCTAACCTACTAGCGATGTTGTTGTTCATTCGTGTGTACTTGTGGACGTCCTTCCTCTCATTTTCCCTTGCCAGCGGTTTGTTCAAAATCATAATCACCCTAACCTTGCTCTTGTATGTTTCCCCTCTTGATTTCGTACCTTCCCACTCCTCTTGCTACATCTCCTATTAATGAGATGATCACACTAACAATCTATTATGGGGGAAATCCTCTCCTTCCCATGATTAACCATCACTCTATCCTTGTATTGCAAACACATACCCCTTCTCGTTTCCTAAGTATGTCCATAATGAAGGATTATTTGTTCGTATGAACTGGTAGATCACTGTCCTGATTCGGGCCCACCCCTTCTCTATCAACCTGCCTTAATGGCGTGGAGTGATCTCTCTCTGCCAACCTTTGGCTTTCCTCCTTTAGCTAGCCCTCTGAAAACTTGCACATCACGTCGGTGAGCAAATGGACATTATCTACCCCTTTATTTTCCACCCTATCCACCAACACATTTGAAAACCACTGAACTAAGGTGAATTCCATGGTTTTCAACACCTCCAGATGTTTTTGAATGCGTTGGGTTAATGGGGGCAAGTGCCAGTTCCATGTTACTTTACTTATTTGTGTGCCACATTGTAACTTACGTGTCACTTGAATGATAAGAGGTGCGGTTCCTACTAGGTCTGGTTCCATGGGAGTTTGCATGGGCTTACAACCATTCATATGGGATTTCTCAATAAGTGTCTTGGCATATTTTCTTTTATATACAAATATCCGGTGATGTGTTTGTCACACCTCCAAACCAAGACACTAATGCAATAGACCAAGATCGGTCATGTCAAAGGACCTTTTCAAATCTTGCCAAAATTCTCTTCTCATAACTGCCTGTGATTACTAAGTCATCGACATACACAATGATGATCACAATATCCCCCCTTGATCTTTGCAGTATAGGTTAGGATCATAAGGGCTTCTCTTTCAGCCGTGCTGTGCAAAATTCTCATCAATTTGTATAGAAAGTTCCCACAATATATTTCGTTTAAGCAAAATATAATGCTTAATATTTTGCAAAATAGATACAAATGGATTACTGCGATGTAGTAATATCTCTGAAAGAGTATCTAAAAGCATATTTTCAAGATATTTACACCATGCAGAGGTAAAAAACCAGGGCATATATGTTTAAATCCCTCCCATCAAAGTACCTTGAGGTCCCTCTAATGGTGCAAGCCTAGAAGAACTCCAATTAGGAAAAAATTGTATCAAGCCTTGAGGATAGGGTGAAACAAAGGAATGTCAAAGCCCTAAACCTGGGTGGTCATCTGATTCTAACAAACACAGTGCTACAAGCTATTCCAAGGTATATCTTATCTATCCTCCCTTCTCCAAAAGATCTGGGACATCCAAAGGAACTTCTTGTGGCGAGGGGTAGAGGTGAAACGAAAATGGGCGCTAGTGGCCTTAAATAGAGTGCAAACCAAAAGATGCAGGTGGGCTAGGTCTTCAAGATCCAGAGGTAACCAACAAAGAAAATGGAGCAAACTTATGGTGGAGATGGTTAAAAGGGGGGTCATCACCTTGGGAAAGGCTTTGGAAATCAAAATATGCACCTAATTTCCATACAAAAAAGTTAGTTTGGTTATCAAGTTCCACTCAGGGGTTGGCAATTTGGAATTTAGCATGGAATAAAAGAGGTATAATGCAAAAACACTATTCTGGGAAATCAGAAATGGAAAGGAGGCCCTATTTTGGGATGATGTGTGGTAGAAACAAGCTAAGTTATGCAGGGAGGAATGACATCCCTTCAAACTAAGCACATAAATATAAGAGTATAGAGAATTCTACCAATTCTAGGATCAAGGACTAGAAAATAACAAATGGAGGCGATGGAATTTTAATATCTTTCAACGACCAACCCAGAATGACTTAGCTATTCAGTATCTAACAGAGGAACTAAGAAAATTAAGAATTATGTTCAATAATGAACAAGACCAACTCAAATGGGGGAAAAAAGAAGATGTGGAGTTCAATCTCAAGGAAGTCAAAGCTTATCTTAGTGAGGGATATACTGGTACAAATGATCCATCGTGGAAAAAACTGGATGGTGCCACATTGGCCATAAATTTAAATTTTCATGTCATTGATTTTACACCAGAAGGTCCTAACTCAAGACAAAGTTATAAAGAGAGGATTTATAGGTTCCTCTTCGTGTTTCCTCTCCAAAAACACAAAAGAGAGGCTTAATCATTTACTCAACACCTGAAGTATATGGAGGCACTATGGGACTAATTAGCCTCAATATTTAGATAAAGAAACCAAAGTCGAGAGAGCATACAAGAAACAATAAAGAAATGACGGGTGCATTATACAAAAAACGAGGTGGTGAACCTTACCTGAAATTTCATTCGAGGTTTCATCCTTTGGGAAATTTGGAAGGAGCACAATATATGAATATTCTCCTATTATAAGCTTCCTGTTGACAACCTAGTGGAAGGAAAAATGTGTCAGCTAAAGGAAACATTAATTAGTACGGGAAATCAACCATTAGAGGAACAACCACCCCCCAAGGAAACACAAATTTTGAAGTGATGAGGCTTCATGTTTTTCACCCTGTTTTCCCCAAATAAATATATTCTAGCAGGAAGAATTATTCATTACTTTCTCCTCTTACAAGCAAACACTCGACAAAAAAAGGATTTCACACCTCAGAGTTTTTTTGTAGGATAAAGGGAAAGGCGAGTGGGTATCCTGCAGTAGCTGCATTGGTCTTATTAGCATTACGCCACTTTTCATATGGGTCTTCACAACAAATAATCATCATTACACTTTGTTGATTTGTTTTAAAAATAAACATAACACCCAATAGATTTCTTTTGGGATACAATGTTGTTGTTGGTAGTATGATTGTATTTGTGCCACATGTAAAGCTAATATGCGTTAAATTTCTTTCACCTTGCAATGTTTTTATTGGAAATGTGTTTGTGTTTGGGCTAGAAACTATGCTAGATTTCTTTTGCTTTGCAATAGTGTTGTTGTCAATTTGGTTGTTTATGATAAAAGGAAATCTAGCAAGTGTTAGATTTCCATCACTTTGGCAATGTTATTGGAAAAGTTGTGCTTGTGTTTGGGCTAGAAGTTGTGTTAGATTTCTTTTGCTATGCAATGTTGTTGTTTTCAATTTGGTTGTTTATTATAGAAGGAAATATAACACGTGTTAGATCTCTTTCACCTTGGTAATGTGCTTTTGTTTGTGTTAGAAGGAAATATAGCATGCACTAGATTTCTTCTGACATAAAATGTTGTTATTGGTAGTATGCTTGTATTTATGCTACATGTAAAGCTAGCATGCGTTAAATTGATTTTACCTTGCGACATTGTTGTTGGAAATGTGATTGTGTTTGTGATAGAAGTTGTTGGATTTTGTTGGCTTTTGTTTGCCCTACAATGTTATTGTTGCCAATGTGCTTTTGTTTGTACTAGAAGTAAATCAATCGTATGCTAGATATCTTCTACACTGCAATGTTATTTTTGGCAATGTGATTGTGTTTGTGCTACAATAAACTCTAGAATGTGTAAGATTTCTTTTACTTTGAAATGTTTTTGTGAGTAATATGCTTCTATTTACGTTAGAAGAAAATTTAGCATGTTGTGGATTTCCTTCGCCTTAGAATATTGTTATTGGCAATGTGTTTGTGTTTGTGCTAGAAGGAAATCTAGCATGTGCTAGATTTATTTGACCATGTAATGTTGCTTCTAGCAATATGCTTATGTTTGTAGTAGAAGGAATGATATTGATTGTTAGCTTTCATTTGAGGAAACAATGTTTCATTACGTACAACATGACAACCATAATATTTTTATTTTTGCATTTATATTACTTTTTAGGAAGTTGTGTGTTTTTGGGGAAATATAAAGTCACACTTTACACAGTTCATTCTTTTAATTACAAGTTACGATGTAATTGTTGTTACAGAATTGATGCAAGCTACAATGGAAAATATAATTTTGGCAAAAGGGGACTATGTTGATCTCCTTATTAATGATCAAGTCATTGGGCTAGCAAGGGTTGAATCTGCAGAGTCTGGAACTTATTATGTTGGAAAAAAGGTTAATGTTGGTTATGTTGCAATTTTGATAATTGATCTCATTCAACCACATTTGATTGATGATGATGTTAATGAAGGGGACATACATCCATGGAAGATTGTGGATTTGAGACACCACATAGGTAAATCAAAATATTGAAGCATGTGTTATATATTTTTGATACTATAATAAATGTTCTTTTTTTGAGTAAATACTAACATTATTTACATTTGTTTATAGGTACAAATGTTTCTTCTACATTTTCTATTGGAGACAAGGTAAATCTTCTACAACATGGAGTGAAGGTGGGCGAGGGCTCCATATTCAATACAGAGCTTGGGCATAAAGTGCATGGAAAGATGGTAAAGAAAGGATGCATAGTGGTTAAAATTGAAAAGGTGTTAAAACATAATGTTCCTCTACCACATCCAACAGGGTTTGAGCATACTCTTGGGGGTGCATTAGAATCTTATGAAATTTCGCCAGAATCAGATTTGGAGCCTCACTGTCATGATCATGCCATAAATATTCCCCAAGATAGGGTTAAATTCATATGTGCAAAGGTTTCTCTTACACATGAATGCATGGGAACACGCATGTGCATTGCCAAAGGAATGCTAGTTCATGTCCACGAGGATGACATTGTTGAGGGTGAAACACTAGGTGAAATGGATTTTGGTGTTTTTCTAGAAGAGATAGATGGAAATTGTGAGATATGCAAAATTGGAGATAAGTCTATACATTGTTTGGTTAGATGGCCAATAAATAAGTTGGTGGACAACAAAGGTGTGATATTAAGGGTCAAGGAAAAGTTCAAGGAACCAACCAAAGAAATGGTGATATGGGATGTTATAGAGGACACAAATCCCTTAAATAAATGGGATGGGTACCTTTGTAATGAAAAAGATAGAAACTCAATTGATATGAATGTAACAAGGCCATATAAAAGGATTAAACGAGTTATGGCTACAAAAAAAACTGCAAAATGTCAAACAAAAATAGATGAAGAGAAAGAAATTCGACTTTTGGCAGCAGATGTATGTTGTAGAAAAGATTGTCTTCAACATGTCGATAGGAAGGCCATTGAAGGTGCTAGAAGGGGTATGAGACAAATAAATACAAATGGTATTAGAGAATTTGTCTTGAATTCACTCATGTCAAACACAGTGATGTCAAGCGGCCATGGCCTACCACCTATTGCTAGAAATGTAAAGGACATGAGATTTAATGGGAATATTATTTGTAAGAAAGCATGGTATAAGATACATAAAATTCCTCAAAGCACATTCTATAACTACCAACATTATTTCCAACATGGACAGATCAAAGCTATTCATGGTAACACCAACACATGCAAAGCACGAGCTCACACAGTGGCAGCTATAGAAATATTGCACAAAATTGTAATGGATAATTCAGATTTTTCACCAAATCAAACACGTCAAGTTGAAGAAGATGGAACATCTGCTCCTTTAAGATTGCTTCCTTCGACTTACACACAAAATTCTTTGTTAAAAGAGATCAATGAGGCTCTTCAAAAGCTCAATTACCCATCAATATCACAACCAACAATGAGCAAGATCTGGAATACTAAGTTTCGAGATGTGGCATTTTCAAAGAACACCAACTTCAGTAAATGCAGTGAATGTATTGTGTTGAAAGCACAAATGAAGTCAGCAACTACAAAAGAGTTGGAAGAAAAGGCACGAGGTAGGTTGACGAAACATAACAAGATTGTTATGTGTGGAAGATATTGCTACTATGCCCATAGAATTATGTTAGAGCGGTTTCCAAAGGAGTATTTGAGCATTATCCATGATAAAATGGACAAAACAAAGACATCAATCCCAAGGCTACGTGTCAAATCAAAATCTGTTGTAGGAACAAATTTGGGTTTGTCATTGACAGGTATGCTTACACATGGGCATAAGGTGGGAGGTTTTGGTCATTTCTCCTTACCATTTGTCCATATGGGATCACAATTTACTATTACATCCCTTGCAAAGTGCTTAAGGGACCTTGAAGACCCACAAATGGATATGTATGGTGATCTACTTTATGAAAGTGGAATTTCAAGAAACCCACTTACAAATGCATTACTTGACACCTCTATTTACCCAAAATGTCAAGGGTACAAGGATGATTTTATATCTCATGGAAGTTCAAAAAGTCAAAATGTTGATTTTAAACCTCTTCCTCCACATTTGTTGTTACAGTTGGACAATGCAGCAAGTGATAATAAGAATCGCTATCTTTTCATGTTTCTATCACTTTTAACTGCACTTGGTGTCTTCATCACTATTGAGGTTGGGTTCTTGCCTGTGGGGCACACCCATGAAGACATAGATGGAACCTATGGAAGAATGTCTTCCAACCTAAAAAGTAAAGATATTTATTCTTTACCTGAAATGATGGATACATATCGCATAATTGAAGAAAATAGAGTGTTTCCACCTACACTTATTGACAAGGTCTATGACTTCAAAAGTTTCCTTAGTGGATACATTAAGGAGGGAAAAAATGCACTAGTTGGACATCTTAATGTTCAATACTTCCAATTTCTTATACTCAATGATGTTCCAGTACTAAGGTATAAAGAATCAATTAGAGACTCTCAGTGGTCAGAACCAGTTGAGTTATGGAATATAGATGATGAAGGTCGACCTATAATTCCCATAGGGAAGCCATCTTTCTTAGCTTCCAAACAGAATGATGTCTATTTAAAAGAACTAAAGGAAGGGATAACATCATACATAAAAATGTGGAAAGACACTATTGGGAATGAGGATTCACCAATTGTTACAGAGGAATGGAAAAATAAAGTGGTGTATTGGGAAAAAGTTCTTGATACATTAGATGGAATCTATAATGATCATAGAATAATAGATGGAAATGATTCATCTTTTGAGGATTTCTGGCCCAAGACAAGGCACATTGTTGATGTTGATCGTAATGCACTCCAAGTAATCTCAAGTATTATGGATGGAGATTTTGATAATGCGATAGATGAACCAATATATGTTGGACCCAAATGCAACAAGCCAAAGCCAACATTCAATCCGATGATTGATGTTGAGAAAGGAAAGATGTTGCTAGTTAGATCAGGAAATGAGGATGCAGGTGAGATGATTTGGATGGCAAAATCCATCTCAAATATCTTTAGGGATAATGAAAGTGAGAATCTTCATGTAAAGGTTGACTGGTGGAAGCCTATGTCAGGGAAATACAATGGAAAATTTTTAGAGCAATATTGGGTACCAAATCCTGATGACAAAGAACTTGGCTCTATTCCAATTAATACCATAGTGTGGGCATGGATGCCAAAGAAAGAACATTGCAAGAAGACCAAGATAAATAAATATGGTGTAGAAGCCATTCTTGATCTACTTGAGCGATTATCTTAAGAGTAGGTTTATATGATGCATAAATGTAATTTTTTTTTGGAGGATCTATTAATATACATTCAGACACATTTTCCCATATTTGTTGTATAAATATTATCTTCATATTTTTTTTGAAGGAGTTTTATATTATTTAATAGTTCAATGTAATCATGTGTTATACAAATTACATGACAATGCCATAAAATATTTAAGTTTTCAAAGCTTTATTTGACCAACATGACTTCTCACCATATCAAATATGCATAATAAAATTCAATAATGCACCTAAAAACATCTTCTAAACTTGTTATATTAAAACAACAGTGGGGTACCTAATTAGTATTATATTTAATATAAACCATTTAAACTCTTAATGAATAAATGCTAGATGCTTGATATAATGTTTGAGGTGAGTTTTCCTTAATTTTCCTTATTATAATTGATATAATCAAATTCCCTATTTTGTTGTATGTTAATTTATAAAAAAAAATATTTTGATCATTGAACAACACAACTACAATTATAAAACATTTCTACTTATAGATTTTGAAGTGGTGCCAACATTATACTAGTATAATTAATTTGTACTCAACTTAGGAAAAGTAGTTAGTGTCAATTTAAAATGGTCAATAATAGTAAGAAAAACAATATTAATATATTGTTAAATAACTTTATAGGTAAGATTTTTTTTACACAATCTAGTATTCATGGTCATATTTAATACATAAATATAAATGTTAATGGTAATAGAAATAATGTAAGGAATTTAAGTTTTAGATGAATGTTAATATGTTCTTTTCAATATAGTATCCTTAAACATTACAGGGATAAAAACTAAACATGTGTAATAAATATCTTAATCATTTTTCTCTCTTTCTTGTTGTATTTGAAAATAATCAAATTGTACTACTTTGTTACTATTCTAATTCATGATTGATTTTGATCATTAAAATGATTAGTAATTGAAACGAGAGGCTCATTTTACAGCCCAATATGGGGGGATGTGTAAGTTTGTCTATTCGTCTGTGCCCGTTTAAAATAAAAATTATGTTCTAAATAGAAAAATATAAAAAAATAATATTTTGTAAAGTAATTAGAAGTAAAAAAAAATGTGTGAATCAGAGGTTTAAATCTTATAATTTTCAAAAGTAACTATTGAATATTTATGTTAACTAATTTATGTCAATATCAACTTCATATATATCTATATATATAAAAAAAAATTTCTTATGGTTAAAATTCTTATTTGTTCTTATATATACTCTATTTAGCTTTCAAAAATGTAGTTTCAACAATTAAAAATAGCACATTGTATCTTTCACTCTAAATGTGTTTGCACTTGAAATTTGATCCCTACATCTGCACTTAAAATGGATCTATGATGGTATATATTGGACACATTACTATGATCATTTGTCATTGAATAACTTTATACTTAATATATAGCTTGCATATTAATATATTATTCATTAAGTAAGCCTCAACCAACTTCGTTTCTTACATAAAAGTACAAATAATAAATAAAAATAAATTATATTCAACATTTTATTTGATCCTAAAAAAATATTTTCTCCTAACTCTAAAATGGTGCAAACTTCTTACAATAGTATGTAATGATGATGGTGATAATAATGATTATCATCCACTAAGACCAACTATGGTATATAAGAAGGTAAAAAGATATTACTAAAAGTTATTTTGAATTTTAAATTGTGCCAACATTGTTTTAGTAATAATCGTAAATCAACATATACATGATATTTACTATATCGGATTATCGGTTAATAATAGTTACACACACATCATTATTTTCATAAAATAACCTTAACAAACTTATCTTTTTAATATAAACCATAAAAATATTAAAATAGATAATGTAAGGAATCCAATATTAATATGTGAAATATTTTCTTTTTCAAGTTTATATAAATTTGTTTTATAAAGTTTATCATGATAATTTTTACACAAAAAATGGTAAATATCTATATAAAAATTAGTGAACTAAGTGGCTTTCTAATTCCTCATTTCGAAAAAATATAATCTAGTTAAAGTTCTAAATAATAGTATATATTGGACACATTACCAAAAATTTCATTTGTCATTAAATAACTTTATACTTAATATATATCTTGCATATTAATCTATTATTCATAAAGCGAGCCTCAATCAACTTCTTTATTGACATAAGCGTACAACTAATAAATAAAAATAAATTATGCTACTACTCACATTCAACATTTAATTTGATCATAAATTTAATTTTCTCCTCAACTCTAAAATGGTGCAAACTATCTACAATAGTATGTAATTATGATGGTGATAATGATGATTATCATCCACTAAGACCAACTATGGTAAATAAGGAGATAAAAAGATATTATTAAAAGTTATTTCGAATTTTATTGTTATGCTGAAAAAGCAATAAAAGAAGTGTTTCAATATCATCATAATTTTGTTTAGTTAAACAATAAAAAAGGTTGGTACCGTCACAAATATATTGAAATTTAATTCTAATACGAGTATAAACTCGATGCTTTGAGGGTTTTTTAATCTTCAATCATAATATAACTAGTGTTGCAAAGGTGATAGACTTTTAAATTGTGCCAACACTGCCTTAGTAATAATCATGACTTTTCACATACATCATATTTACTATATCAGATTATAATTAAATGGATTAATAATAGTAACATATGCATCATTATTTTCATAAAATAACCTTAACAAACTTATTTTTTACTATAAACCATAAAAAATATTAAAATAGATAATGTAAGGAATCCAAGATTAAAATGTGAAATATTTTTTTTAGCAAGTTTATATAAATTTGTTTTATAAAGTTTATCATGATAATTTTTACACAAAAATGGTGAATATCTACATTAAAATTAGTGGATTAAGTGACTTTCTAATTCCTCATTTTGAAAAACCTTAATTTAGTTAAAGTTCTAAATTCTAGATCCACTGAATACTTCCATATTTAATGAAATATGTGTTCTAGGTGAAAACCTCATTTGAGGCACCTAGGCATACCTCCTAGTTAAAAACATCTTTGAGGCAGCTAGTAGGCCTAGAAGAAAAAAAGGAAAAAAAAAAATTCCTTGCTCCATGTACCTCTTTGATAAATGTAGGTGCTTTCCAACATCTACAAGGAACAAAAACAAGTTGCCACCAAAGAAAGAAAAAAATATGTCAAATCTAGTCAAAAGAAGTCAAATTTTGACTTTCTCCTCCTTTGCTCAAATGTCCCAACAAGGTCAAGGCCATGCCAATCCATCACCTTCATCTATTTACACCATCCACCCATCATTCTAAAGCTTTTACCATTCAATTTGATTGATGTCCTAAAAAACTACAGGAAAACTCTGTTTTACTACAGGAAGCAAAAATGCATAGAGCAGAAATTTATTTTTTCCATAACTTGAAAACCATGCGTCCATTTAAAAATATACTTCATGGGGAGATGCATATGAATGATGGTAAAATTCCCAAGCAATTTCAGAAAATTCCAGTGCACGGTTTCCAAGAACTGACCTCCATCAACTTCAACCATTTTTAGTTTTTCTCAAGATCTTTACATCCATTGACCAATTTGTTTTTATGGGGAGGTGCATAATGATGATGGAAACATGCTTAGAAAGTTTCAGGTCAATCCATTCTACCGTTTGGGATATATGGACAAAACAAGTCTGCTACAAGAGGTTGTCCTGAATTACTACAGGAGTTTCCTGTAGTACTACAGGAAGTTCTGAAAATCTACAGGAAAGGAAGTCCAATGGAAAAATTATGATGCAGGCCTGTTTTGGGATAGGAAAAAAGGACATTGACTTCACCACATCTCATCCAACACCCATCATGACCATGTCACTCTATGGCCACACCTTCCACTCATTCTAATACCTATTTACCCCCCAACAGAGAAAAGACACAAACATTAAAAAAAAAGCGGCAACTACAGGACTTCTTGTAGTAGTAGGCTCTAGGCCTAACATTCAGCACCATGATTGAAAGAGGAGAAGAATAACTATAGGCAAAATGAAACTCCTATAAAGCTCAGCAACGACAGAGGAAGCCATCACCTGCACATCAACAAGAAGACAACCCATCAACAAAATAATATCAACAAAAAAGAAAAAAGCAGTCAAGAAGATGTACCTGAGTCATGAGAAACACAACAACATCAACTCAGTAGCAACATGCATGTCTCTCCAACAACCATTAGGTAGGTACATGTATGCAATATTCTTGACCTCTTCTCTTGAGCATATTATAGTTATAAATTTGTTGTCAATGCATGAGAGATGAGGTTTTATAAGCGAAGGATGAGTCAATAGTCTCAGCCACCTTCAACTAGTTAATTACAGCTCACCCCTTCACTCATATAATGTTGAAAAGTCAAATTATGAAGGGTGATGATTTCAAGGAATGAGGACAACAGTTAAAAGAAGAAATTTTTGCAAAGGCCAAGTCACCACAACACTCCAAGCCCTCCATCCACTTCATATTCACTATCTATCCATCATTCATTGATCCCATTTCATAATTTCAAGAACAAACCGTATCTCACCTTGAAAATTCCTTGAAAAAGAAAATAGAGCACCCTCTTCATTTTCGCAAACCTACATCATTTCTCATCATTCCCATACAGTTAGAAGACTCTGAAGGAAGAATGAATGACTACTACAGGAAGGAAGAATGTTGCTACAAGAAGGAAGAAAGAAAGAAATGTGCTAAAACCCAAAATGACAGTGCCTAGGAGAGACATAATCAGACTAGAGAACTCCAAGGCCATTAGGCAACCATATAGGCCACAAGAGAGAAGAAAAAGGCAACAAAAGGAAATGAGGCATCCACCATCAAAACAGAACGCAAACTGTAGTAAGAGACTTTCCAAGAGGTCTCTAATCTCTTTCTAGCTTTTGTCCAAGGCCTAAAAGATGTTATAAATGAGATAAAGGCATGGGAGTCAAGTTGAGGGCCTGTCTTAGGCTCAGACTATCATTTATTCTCAAAAAGGGTTTCCTGTAGGCTTCCTGTAGTTTTGACAGGAATTACTACAGGATGTCCTAGTTCTCATCTAAAGGTAGTTTGAAGGTTTTAGAGGTGTCCAAATGGTGGAACAAGGTAGCAGAAGGTTGATAAGGATATGGAAGACCTTGCTTAATTGAAAAATATTCAAGAACCCATCTTGAATAAGGGGAAGAAGAAAATCTAATGGTCTCAAGAAACAATGATTTTTCTTTTCACAAATATGTTTTTGGGCTTTTCCTTGCAGAACTTACAGCCAATATTCTTAATGCACAAAAGAGAGGCCACCAGGGCCATGAATGAGGCACAATGAGGTCACTAAGTTGCTCAGAGGATGAGCAACACTTTCGGAAGGGGGGTATGATGGGCCTCTAAATTAGACATAAATTAAGACCCATGCCTCTAAATTAAACATAAATTAAGGCCTATGATCATCCTTCAGCACATTAAACCTCTCTTTTTGCATTAGATAATGTATCTTTAACTTTAATATATTCATTTGGAAGGTTTATGAATAATTGCATATTTGTGCCTAATATTATTTATTTTTATGGAATATTATTAGAATAATGGGCAGATTATGAAGATTTGGAGGAGGAGATAATTTAGGGACTTTCTACCTACTATAAGAGGATCAATATTAAATAATAAATCAACAAGATATTATGGAATTATGGCACAGATTGTGGAACTCCAATGATTGAGAAATCTAGGAATGTGTTCCCTGCCATTCAATGTAGATTCCTAGTATTGGGAACCAGATCCACTAATCAAGGGATTTTGGTGGCAAAAGCTTCCTCCTTTCATGGGGAATGATTCCTAATCATTTTGTATAACTATCAAGTCAAATTTTCCTCTAGGGAGAGATTTTCATTAGAGTTCTTGTGGAGAGAACTCGTATTTCTGTAGCTCCATTGTATTTTCTTGCAGGGATGTTATTATATTGATGAAAATAATGAAGATTGGTATCATGTTCAACTTCTAAATCGTGTTCTCCTCCATAGGTATCTAAGTTTCCTTAGGCTTGGCCATCCCAGGAGCCTCAGATTCCTTTTGTATCATTTTCTTTCCTTCTTTTCACTTCTTATTCAGATGCATCTCTTGTTTTTATTTCTTTCTACTTCTGCATTTAGTATTAATGATTTCTTGTTGTAGGATTCGGTTAAATGGTTAATTTAAGTTATTTTATAGGATCACAAGCATAATTTCATCCTTGGAAAATATTTTGAAGGTCATAGTAATCACTAAGCTACTTGGATTAGTTTTCTTATCCCCAAATCTAGATTTCTGGAACTCCTTTGTGGCAAAGAACAATAAATTTCTTCTATTTTTTAGAGCATCCTAACGAGATTCAATCGAGTTAGTTCCACTTGAATTCGATCACAAAAACATTCTAGTTCATAAAAAAAATTACACCTTTGTAGTTTCACTTGATTAGGTTAGGCATTTTATAGATTTACTAGCTCACTAGTTCTCGAATTTTTAGATTTTCGACTAGTAATTTTTTGCTATTTTTTAGCATGGGTTAACAGAGGTATTTTTGAGTGATTCCACTTGGGATGGGGACCTAATTGTTGGCATTATGATTCAAGTATTGTCCTTGATGGCAACTCACTCAGAGGTTGGTACAGGTGCTCAGAGGTTGGTACAGGTGATGGCAACTTAATCAGAAGACAGATCTCAGTACAGCATGCCAAGGAAGGTCATACACGCAGTTTCGTTAAGCCTAAATCGCGTGTACACGCTAGTTAGATTCAGAAAAAGTGCGTGTATGTGGAAAGGTTCCTTTGGTCCATGGTGGTTAGTCCTTGGAAGTTGTGCCTATGATTTCGGACCATTATGTCTCGACGGGTGTGTCGATCCCTAGTTTTAAAGTTGATGGTATTGTGTTACTATGGTTTTGGCTCTTGGTATTGAGCAAGGCCTAAGGCTATATAAGGAGAAGAAGATCATTAGGCAATTTCATCTTTTGGACAAGGCTTGAATATCTAAGAGAGAAAGAGATCTGATATGCAGGGTTTGGGTTGCTTGATTTGAGCTAAGGAGAAATCACATCGGCGGATGGAAGACTAGATCTAAGGACAAATCGGGATCTAATGGTTTGAAATACTCTATTATGATATGGTTGATTATGCGTATTTCTAGATCTGCATACTGTCGCAATATTATGTTCTGGATCTAACTGATGTCTGGTACAGCTGCAAGTTGAGAGAATCTATTTTTAGATCTGTACGCAGGTTGGCTTAAGTAAAAACGCGTGTACACGCGGGTTTCTCTCATTGAAGTAGCGTATATCTCTTAAAGCTTGATTTTTGGGTTTGCAGTTGGATCTGACTGTTATTACAGAGTTCTGTAGACTGCTCTGGGTTCTGGTATCTGGTGATTGACAGGGTTCAGTGGTTCAGTGATTCAAAATTTGATAATTCTAGTATTGGTTGTTTTATGCTTCATGGATCTGTTATGAAAGTTGAATGAATTGGGTTCTACAGATTGAATGATGTGCTTCAGGAATATCCAGTCTGAAAATGTATGAAAGGTGGTACCTGAAAGAAAGAAGATTGTAGGCCAGCACCTACGTACTAGTATCTTGGCTAGTACAAGAGCAAAGGGGGTTGGAGCTCCCTTCCAAGGAAGTTTGGAGAACGAGAGAAGGTTGTAGCCTTCTGCAGGTTGTAGCCTGCGTACTGGTACAAGGCTGCACTAGTACAAAATATTGTAAACTGAAGTTTCTTATTAAAGAAAGATAGAGACAACTTGCAGCAGGTGGTTTTCACCCACATTGGGTTTCCACCTTATATCTTGGTGTTCATGTGTGTGGTTTTTGATCTGTTCTGTTATACTGCACCTGCTTACTGTTAATGTGGTGAATAATGTCCTGATGAACTTAACTGAAGAATAAGCTGACTAAATTATGAGTTTTCTTCTTATACGCTGTTTTACTTAATCACAGTAGCGTGTACACGCTGGTTCACCTAACTGAAGTAGCGTATATGTTTCTGAGCATTGAAAAGTTTGATTGATCTGATAATACTGATTCACCCCCCCTCTCAGTATTATTTCCAACAATTGGTATCAGAGCAGGTCCTTCAGAGAAGCTTGATCGCTTGAAGGTAGATCATTCATCATGAGCAACTACGAGAAAGAAGCATCAATCAGGCCACCGATTTTTGATGGGACAAATTTCAATTATTGGAAGGTAAGAGTTACTGCATATCTTCAATCTCTTGGTACAGAAGTTTGGAACATTGTAGAAACAGGCTATGCTTTTCCTTCAGCTACTCCTACAGATCCAGCTGAGAAAAAGAAGTATGAAACAAATGCAAAAGCAGTCAGTACTCTATTAGGAAGTATATCTCAAACAGAATTCATGAAGGTCATGCACTTCAAATCAGCAAAAGAAATATGGGACAAAATGATCACTAGCTATGAAGGAGATGAACAGGTAAAGCAAGCTAAACTTCAAACTCTCAGGATTCAATATGAGACTCTCAAGATGTATAATGATGAAAGTGTGGCTAATTATTTTCTTCGGGTAGATGAGATTGTTAATTGTATGAAAAATTTGGGTGAAGAAATAAGAGAAACTATAGTAGTTCAAAAGATTCTAAGATCATTATCCCCCAAGTTTGAATCTAAAGTATCTGCAATAGAAGAAAAAGAAAATCTCCGTGTTCTCACTATGTCTCAGCTACATGGAATTCTAACCGCTTATGAAATGAGAAAGGGAGGTCCATCTGACAGAAGGGAAGCTGCTTTTAAAGCATCAGGAAAAGAAGATTACTATGAAGCAAGCCATGTTCCAGAAGAAGAGGAAGAAGAATCAAATTTTGTCAGAAATCTTCAAAGGGGTTCTGGAAGGTTCAGAGGTAAGCTACCTTTCAAATGCTTTGCTTGTGGGAGAGTAGGTCATTATGCTGCAAAATGTCCTTATAAGGATAAAGGAAAAGAACCTGCTAGATGGAACAAGAAACAAAGTGCAAATAAGAAAAGCTACTACACCCATGAAGATAGTGATGGCTTATCAAACAGTGATGAAGATGAACAAGGTAATAAATATAAGCTGTTAATGGCATTTGAAGATGATGATTATGAGGATGCTGTAGATGTGGATAATCTCTATAATGAAATCACTAGACTCAAGAGAGGCATAGAAGAAAAGAATGTGATCATTGATACTTTGCAATTTCAAATTGATGAAAAGGAAAAACATCTTGAAAAACTAGAAGGTGAAATTGTTGGTCTCAGAAAAGAAATTGAGAAAACAAAAGCTATTAATCTTAAATTTGTCAAAGGATCTGAAACTTTGGATGAGATTATCAGTGTGCAGCGGTCTCCTCTAAACAAGACAGGTTTGGGCTATAATGGAGAAACCTCTCAAGCATCCACCTCAAAAAGTTATCTTGATGCAGCAAGAAGAAATGAGCAGAAGAACAATGAAGATAATCAGGTAAAGCAGGGACGAATTACAAACAGAAACTATCAGGGACAATCCTCCTTAAGGATGAACAAAAGCTACAACCAACCACAGGTAAAATCTTCTCAGTTTGGCTCAAGAATAGATGAAAATAGAAATTACAATCAGTTGGCTGGTAGATTCAATAACCGCAGAAGCTTCTTCAATGGACAATGCTTTTCTTGCCACAACTTTGGTCACAGAGCAGCTCAATGTGTTGCATATAAAACAATCATGACTAGGGAAGCTCAAAAACAAAGAAGTATGACAGGGATTACAAAAAGGACCTATAACAACTTTTCGGTTCTTGAAAATGAAGTTGAATGTTCTATTTGCAATAATTTTGGTCATAAAGACTCTGAATGCAGGAGCAGGTTTCAGGAGAAAAAGGAACAAGCCACGAGCACCAAAACATGGAGAATAAAGGAACCTCAAACAGAAAGATGTGGGATAGCATTTTATGCAGAAGGACAGGAAAATCTATGGTACATTGACAGTGGATGTTCGAAACATATGACAGGTGATAAAGAAAAACTTGAATCTTATTCTACTTTAGAAAAGGGAAAGAAAGTTTCTTTTGGAAATGATACTCCTGCAACTATAAAAGGAAAAGGTATTGCTCCTTTGAAAGAAAAGGTCAAGGCTGGAAATGTTTTGTATGTTGATGGATTGAAGCATAATCTTCTAAGTGTCAGCCAGATGTGTGATCAAAAAACCGAGGTTATTTTTAGATCGAATGGATGTCTTGTTCGTGATCTTGATACAGGAAAAACAGTTCTCAAGGGCAAAAGAACTCCAAATAATCTGTACATATTTGAAGAAGGACAACAACAATGCTATCTTAGCAAGGATGAAGAGCACTGGTTATGGCATCGAAGGTTGGGACATCTAAGTTTCTCACAAATAAGGAAAGCATGCAAATATCAGGCAGTTCGCGATCTTCCAGATATCAAAATTCCAGACAACACCATATGCAAATCTTGTCAGTTTGGAAAGCAAACCAGAACTAACTTTCCAGAGAAGGAAGGATCAGCTAGCTTGCCTCTTGAGCTAGTCCATACAGATGTATGTGGTCCATTTAGGAAAAGGACACCTCGAGGAGAAGAATATCTGATATTATTCATTGATGATTTCTCAAGGTTTGTTTGGTTAGGGCTTATGAAGCACAAAGATGAAGCATTCGAAAAATTCAAATCCTTCAAAGCATTGGCTGAAAATGAATCAGGACACAAAATTAAGTGCCTCAGATCTGACAGAGGTGGGGAGTTCACATCAAATGAATTTTTCGATTTCTGCGATGAACATGGGATAAGAAGAGAATTCTCTACAGCTAGAACTCCTCAGCAAAATGGGGTTGTGGAAAGAATGAACAGAACTATCCAACAAATGGCTCGTGCTATGCTCGATGAATCAGGTACTCCTGCAACCTTCTGGGGTGAAGCTGCACATGCTGCTGTTATTATTCTTAACAAAACAAATGTCCGAGTAAACAGCACTCAAACACCTCATGAGCTTTGGAGTGGTAAAACTCCTTCCGTGAAGCACTTCAAAATCTTTGGGAGCAAATGTTATATCAAGAATACTGATGAGCAACTTGGCAAACTTGAACCTAGAGCAGATGAGGGCATTCTTCTTGGTTATTCTCCACATAGCAAAGCATACAAGTGCTACAATAAAAGACTTGGCAGAATTGTTGACAGTATTGATATAGTGGTTGATGAGAAGGGATATATTCCTAGGCAAGTTCATCATGAAGACATTGAAGAAGATGAAGGTTACTCTCAAAGGCGAAATAATGAAGAAGAAGAACCTCAAGAAGAAGAAGAATCTCAAGAAGAACCAGAGGAGCAGACAAGAATAGAAGAGAAGACTCCATCCAGATATGTTCAAAAGAATCATCCAGAAACTCAGATTGTGGGGCAGAAAGAAGCAGGAGTACAAACAAGAAGGACACTTGCAGAAGCTTCAAGCTACTTGGCATTACTCTCCTCCACTGAACCACAAAATGTGAAAGAGGCATGCAAAGATGAATGTTGGGTCAAAGCAATGGATGAAGAACTTGAGCAAATCGAAAAGAACAACACTTGGGAATTAGTTCCTAGACCAAAAGATAAGAATGTAATAGGAACAAAATGGGTCTTCAAGAATAAATTAAATGAAAATGGAGAAGTAATTAGAAACAAGGCCAGACTTGTTTGTAAAGGGTATGCACAGCAAGAAGGAATAGATTTTGAAGAGACCTTTGCTCCTGTGGCAAGACTTGAGGCCATCCGAATGTTCCTTGCTCTCTCAAGCTTTCAAAACTTCAAGGTATTTCAAATGGACGTGAAATCAGCCTTCCTGAATGGAGACTTAGAAGAAGAAGTATATATTGAGCAGCCAGATGGTTTCATTCTTGGGAATGATCCAAACCTTGTATGCAGATTGAAAAAGGCACTCTATGGACTCAAACAAGCTCCAAGGGCTTGGTACTATCGGTTGGACAAATATCTTCACCAACAAGGCTTTTCAAAAGGATCAGCAGATAGCAATCTCTATATAAAAGTTGAAAATAACAAATTGCTAATTCTTGTTGTTTATGTAGATGATATTATTTTTGGCAGCAATGAAGAGACTATGAGTCAAAACTTTGCCTTGGTTATGCAGAAAGAATTCGAAATGTCACTTCTTGGAGAATTGACATATTTTCTTGGATTGCAAATCCAACAAAATGAAGGAGGTATCTTCTTGTCTCAAACCAAATACCTCAAGCAGATCTTGAAGAAGTATGGCATGGAAGAGTCAAAGCCAGTATGTACACCCATGGTTACAGGATGCAGCCTCAGTGCAAATGATGAATCAGCAGCAGTTCACCAACCCACTTATAGATCCATGATTGGGAGTTTGCTTTATTTGACAGGTACTCGACCAGATATTACACATGCAGTAGGAATGGTTGGAAGATTTCAAGCCAACCCAAAGGAAACTCATCTTCAGGCAGTCAAAAGAATCTTCAAATATCTTCAAGGGACCCAAAACTATGGCTTATGGTATCCTAGAAATACAGATCTCACTCTTCATGCTTACACAGATGCAGATTGGGCTGGAAGTGTGGATGATAGGAAAAGCACAAGTGGTGGTGCTTTCTTCATGGGTTCCAGATTAGTATCTTGGTTCAGCAAGAAACAGAGTTCGATTGCCTTATCTACAGCTGAAGCAGAATATGTGGCTGCAGCATCTTGTTGCACACAACTTCTTTGGATGATGCAGACCTTGCAGGACTTTCAAATCACTTGCACTCCACCAGTGTCTATCTTATGTGATAATACTAGTGCAATCAGCATTTCAAAGAATCCAGTCATGCACTCAAAGACCAAGCACATACCAATCAAGTACCATTTTCTTCGGGAACAAGTGCTTGAGCAGAAGGTCAAGTTGGAGTATGTTCCTTCTAAGGAACAAGTTGCTGATATTCTCACAAAACCACTGCCCAGGGAAACTTTTGAATATCTCAGACAAAAGCTGGGAGTAGTTGATGCTTCATCCTGCTGTTGAAGCTTGTCTGTTCTACAGAAAAGTTGGTATACGCAAGTTACGAAAGGTATATACGCGTATACACGCGGATTTATGGTGGGAAAGTCGCGTGTAAGGTGTACGCTTGTTGCAGAGATTATATCCGCGTACATACGCCGTTTTATTCAGGAGAAATCGCGTATATGAAGTTCTGAACAGCAAGGGAAAACTCTGGAGTTCTGAACAGCAATGGGAATGTCAGAATTCTTCAGGCACAGTTTCAGGGGGTGCAACAGGCACAGGTTCAGGGGGAGCAGCTTAAAAGTCTCATAAAGCATTGTTGGCATTCAGATGTTTTGGTTGTTGGTTTCAGGAGAAGGAGCTCAGAAAGAAATCCTGGTTGCTGATCTAACAAGATGTTTATCAGATGCTGCTGGTGCCTTTCCTAAGTCTTGGTCTAGATCTGTTGTCTCTATGTCATGTATCTCTCTTGTCATATCTCTTTTATGGTGTCAAGGTCATGTAACGGCCTATGTTGGTTTCCCCTCTATGCCTGGGATGAATGCTGTAATATAATTGGTTGTTTCTGATATATCCCCTCTTGGTAGGGAGTATGGATGTATGTATTGAGTCTTTCGGTGATAGGAAGGTCTCTTATGGTGTATAAGTCTTGGTTCCTGTTGAAGAACATCTTTTGCAGATCTGGCCTAGGGTTAGGGGGAGCATAAGTCAGCACAGCAAGCAGAGGTATCAGCATGTCCTCAGGGGGAGCACAGCCCTTTGCCCTTGATGTCAAAGGGGGAGAATGACTTGGTGTGGTGGTTGACTTGGTGTGGTGGTTGCCATCAAGTCCAAAGGGGGAGATTGTTGGCATTATGATTCAAGTATTGTCCTTGATGGCAACTCACTCAGAGGTTGGTACAGGTGCTCAGAGGTTGGTACAGGTGATGGCAACTTAATCAGAAGACAGATCTCAGTACAGCATGCCAAGGAAGGTCATACACGCAGTTTCGTTAAGCCTAAATCGCGTGTACACGCTAGTTAGATTCGGAAAAAGCGCGTGTATGTGGAAAGGTTCCTTTGGTCCATGGTGGTTAGTCCTTGGAAGTTGTGCCTATGATTTCGGACCATTATGTCTCAACGGGCGTGTCGATCCCTAGTTTTAAAGTTGATGGTATTGTGTTACTATGGTTTTGGCTCTTGGTATTGAGCAAGGCCTAAGGCTATATAAGGAGAAGAAGATCATTAGGCAATTTCATCTTTTGGACAAGGCTTGAATATCTAAGAGAGAAAGAGATCTGATATGCAGGGTTTGGGTTGCTTGATTTGAGCTAAGGAGAAATCACATCGGCGGATGGAAGACTAGATCTAAGGACAAATCGGGATCTAATGGTTTGAAATACTCTATTATGATATGGTTGATTATGCGTATTTCTAGATCTGCATACTGTCGCAATATTATGTTCTGGATCTAACTGATGTCTGGTACAACTGCAAGTTGAGAGAATCTATTTTTAGATCTGTACGCAGGTTGGCTTAAGTAAAAACGCGTGTACACGCGGGTTTCTCTCATTGAAGTAGCGTATATCTCTTAAAGCTTGATTTTTGGGTTTGCAGTTGGATCTGACTGTTATTACAGAGTTCTGTAGACTGCTCTGGGTTCTGGTATCTGGTGATTGACAGGGTTCAGTGGTTCAGTGATTCAAAATTTGATAATTCTAGTATTGGTTGTTTTATGCTTCATGGATCTGTTATGAAAGTTGAATGAATTGGGTTCTACAGATTGAATGATGTGCTTCAGGAATATCCAGTCTGAAAATGTATGAAAGGTGGTACCTGAAAGAAAGAAGATTGTAGGCCAGCACCTACGTACTAGTATCTTGGCTAGTACAAGAGCAAAGGGGGTTGGAGCTCCCTTCCAAGGAAGTTTGGAGAACGAGAGAAGGTTGTAGCCTTCTGCAGGTTGTAGCCTGCGTACTGGTACAAGGCTGCACTAGTACAAAATATTGTAAACTGAAGTTTCTTATTAAAGAAAGATAGAGACAACTTGCAGCAGGTGGTTTTCACCCACATTGGGTTTCCACCTTATATCTTGGTGTTCATGTGTGTGGTTTTTGATCTGTTCTGTTATACTGCACCTGCTTACTGTTAATGTGGTGAATAATGTCCTGATGAACTTAACTGAAGAATAAGCTGACTAAATTATGAGTTTTCTTCTTATACGCTGTTTTACTTAATCACAGTAGCGTGTACACGCTGGTTCACCTAACTGAAGTAGCGTATATGTTTCTGAGCATTGAAAAGTTTGATTGATCTGATAATACTGATTCACCCCCCCTCTCAGTATTATTTCCAACACTAATACATCCTAGTAAATAAAAAATTTTTACCCATCCAATTTGGATTTGATTTTCTTGGTCATTCGATGAATTATGATCTCATTTAGTAAATCTGTAACATCCTGTAGTAAATTAGGGGATCCTGTAGCAGCTTGTTTTGAGCCCGAATTGAGAAAAATCATCATTGAATCTGGGATTAGGCCCCTACTTGACCTCCAAGCAATCAAAATAATTGTACCCCTCTTCCTCCACACATGTCTCCCCTTCCAAAGATCAAGGAAAGATTAGCATTTGCATTTATAAAGCAAAAAGATTAAAAAAATGAGTTCTTTTATATTTATACATGCACACAGCAGTTAGTACTCTCTTGACCAGATTTCATGCTTAGATTAGTTAAAACATCAAATGTGACAAATAGGGTTAAAATAGGGTTCTTTTGCAAGCAAAATGTGTTAATAAGTAGATAGAGTATTTCATGTTACTTTACAAGCATTTTTAAATTCAATATTTCTTTCCTACATATAGGCAACATTTCTTTTATCTCATGATAGCAAAGGAAGGACACATTGTATGTTGCACATATAGTGCCGATAACTCTTAAGTTTGTACGAAACTTGGGTTGATAATTAAAATTCGGTAGCCTTGGGAGTTGTAGCATTCTTGCTGCAATACCGGGGCTCATTAATATGTAACATGAACTTTTTATATAAACTCTTGGAAAAATAAATGGCGACTTGGTCATTGTGGGGGAACTGGCCCCAAGCTCCAATGCATATATCATACACAAAATGGGTTACATAACCATTCCTAAAATATTTTAATGGAAGTGGGCCTCTATGTCTAGCAAGTTAATCCGGAGGGATGTCGAACAAGCGATCTGAAGGGATGTCGAACAAATCCCTATGAACATCAATGTCCTTGGTGGCCTCTTTCACCACCTCCCAAGTATCTGGGCCTCTAACCTCATGCCTCCTAATCCTCCATATGGACTGTAGGAGTTGGATATATGGGCTCGACCTCCGGTATGTCTTGATCAAACTATTGGTGTTATCCAGCATCAAAGACAATGCAAGATGACTCAGTGAGAGTGCAGGGACATTATGTATCTCTAATTCGATCCACGTATGACGAGTTGTCACATCCTCCAATGTGATATGAGTTGTAGCATCATCCCACGGAGGGATCGATGTTGCACTCTAATCCTCAGCTTCAGCCCCTTGAGGGCCTACAAATCATAAACATAATTTAACATATATAATTAACAAACTAGAAGTATAATAACATATACATTAAATTCAAACACATCAGTTGAAGAAATTTAAAAATTAAAGACAATTTCAAAACATAAACACATAAAGTTTAAAGAAGATTTAAAAATGTTGAAATATGTAACTAGGTTCAGTCTTCATAATGACATGTGTAGTCATGATTTTACGTAATTGATGTAAAGAAAAATAAAATTATTTATGTTATGCTTGAGTCATGGGTTTCATGCTCAAGGAATTTTATTTTTATAGTTGAAGCTCCCATTGTGAGCTTTTAGGATTGGTCATAAAGTAAATTGAGTCATTTTCATGTATTGAAGACCCATTTGGGCATATTACATATTGTAAAAGAGAATTTATTTGAGTCATAAACCCTCCAATTCCTTTTCACAATTACTCCATCAAGTCAACCTTCAAAAGGAAATGGAGATCGTTCTAGAAGAGGATGTCGACCTACACACTAACAGAAGTCTTCTTATTTTACATTGAAAGACTACTATATAAAGGATGACTCGGCCTCCTTTGATGGGCACCCATCCAAGCATTTGAAAATTCAAGAAGTGTGAGAAAACACTAGAATGAAGCCTCATATCCTGAAAAGGAAAAGGAAGGAAAACGAAGAGTTTTTGGAACTGTTTTAGGTCATCTTCCTCACACGTGTGACAAAGATTAGAGTTTCTACAATAGGGTTACCTCATCCCTTGAAGAAGCCAAGAATAAGGTCACCAAACCAACATTCTTGCTCGCTGAAAGCAATAAAATAAGTCTACAAGTCAAACGAAGAAGGAAAGTATCACCAAACTCTTCCAATCAGCCCACACATGTGAAATTGCAGAAGTTTCAAGTAGGTCGAGAATTGTAGAACTGTGGAAAAGGGCCGAAATTTCTGAGAAGCTGAGATTAGGAGTACAAGAAGCCAGTTTGACTAGTGTTGACTTGGGAAATAAGGAGAATTTGTGCAAAAGGCCTTGTGACTTGGTCTTGGAAAGATTTTTAGGTTTGGAATCCATCACTTGAAGATACTATAAGTAGAAGAATTCATTTGGGTTTTCCTCTCAATTTAGAGAGGTTTTGGCCCCTTGTCTCATTGTTGTTCATATTCTTGCTAGTTGTTTGATGAATAGAACATTGTAATAATCAAGCTATAGAAGAACCTAATCAAAAGAAGTAGAAAGGATTCTAAGCAGTTATCAACAAAAAATGCAGGAGGTGTACCTAAAATAGACAAAGAAGGTCCACTAGATGTAGCATGATCATCAATAGAGACATAAACACTACATCTAACACTCTAACTAGGGTCAGAGGCATGATCAATGAGTGGAACATGAACTCTCGGTGGGATACATGATCTATCACTAGACCGACCATGTATAACAAAACCCCTCGCTTTGTGATGGTTTACAGTTGGGGCACATATATGGGATTACTTAGCATATTACATATAATATATATAAACTAATCCAAGAAAAAGATGTTGACAAAAAAACCATTTCTAAACTCAAGTAGAATAATCTAGCCCGAAGTCCTAAACTTTAGAGTCCATTTTTTGATAATTTATCAACCAAAGTATTGAGTTCCATGTAAACATAATCGAAAGAAGTGATAAAATCTACCTTCACACTATTTCTCGTTTCTAAATAATGCATTTTATTCATAGCACATAAAGATGTAAATATAGATGAAAATATTGAAATAAACCTATTTACAAAACTAATAAAATTTCACGCCAACCAAATACTCCAATAGACTTTAAGTCCTTAATGTTTTACTTTGACACATGACATGCACTAGGCGCAAGCACATGAAGACAATGTTTCTTGTACAACACACTACATAATAAAACAATATGGTACAAATTAGAAAAGAGTCTAAATTATTTTATTCACTAAACCAAATGCATTTTTCATGATGGATTTAATTTATCTATCAATGATGCATTGCTAAAACGTGAACTTATATAATTATATATATAGTAATATGTTAAATTCTATATGTGTGTGTGTGTGTGTGTGTGCATGTTATGTTTTAAACAATTATGCTATGTTAAATGTTATAGTTATGCACAATACATGTTACACTATGTTATGTTATGTTACACATAACATAACATAGTGTAAAATAACATAACATATGTTACACTATGTTATGTCATGTTACACATAATTAGCGGACCAATAAATCTAAATTCTTCAACAACACATCAATTTCAAGTAGACAAGAAAAAAGGCTTTTGCAAAACACCATCCCAATATTTACAAAACATTCGAAATATTGTCAACACTAATAATGGAAGCCAATGAAATATTAACTCAATAATCTCAAATGGTAGAAACTTCCAAATGGCTTGATCCATGGGGAAATGAAGGTATTTCCTAGAACCAAGATAAATATTGTCCATTATATAATGAAGACAAAAAATGTTAAATATTATTAAACGTTATTTTACATTAAACATGCTAATTATCGTATTAAACATGTTAAACATACTTTATTAATATTAATATGCCTCATAAATACTAAATTTAAATATATTGAACAATAAACATACTTAACTTAATGTTGATGGTGTTGGACCCACCAACATGTGAAGGGGATCTCCTCGGTAAGAAGTCCTAATTAGACCTCAGACTGTTTGGTGTAGGAGTCCCAACAGTGGGTCGTAAGGTAATGCCTTGACCGCGATATAGCACAGAGGAAAGTAAGATAACTCTGTCAGTAGCAAGGGTGTGATCGCTACAGTGAGTCAAGGAAGGTGCATGAGATGTTCTAACATAAAGGGGGTTGGGATGAGTGTGCCCCTTGAAAACTTGTACCAATACTCAACTGGGAAGGAAACACACGAGCAAAGATGCATCACAAGCTAGAAAGAAGAGCAGTCGACATCCAAAGTGATGGTTAAACCAACAACATATTTGCAACAAGATTCCTATAATTGCATATGAATCAGTTCATACACAAATACATAATTTAAACAACATATATCATTAAGGCAACTGGAACAGTCCAACTACAATAACAACATATGCATGAAAATGTGTTGGCTTTTATTATATAAAGAAGTGTAAGTTCCAATCATATAATACATCCATGTAAACATGCTAGCCCCATTAGTGGAACATTATAGCCACATCTACCTGCTCCTCCAAAGAGATGAACTAGCTCCGTGCAGTGGAGAAGCCAAGGCGCGTTACAATACTATCCAAGCTTTCTTCAAGATAGTCTTAATAGAAGCTTGGCTGACCAAAAGCCCATACAATGAATTATGAGGGACTATTTATAGCAAAGGGTGGGGTGACCCTTGACATTACCCTTTCTGACCATTCAACTACCCTCATGACTCTTCACCTACTCTATGACTGTTACATCCACTATTGAGACTTGAATTACACTTGACATGACCCAACATTACAATGCACATGTACCCATGTGAACAATGGCTTGAACAAGGCAAACTAGACATCATTCTGACTTAGACAACTATAGAAGTCCAACTTCTTGACATCGTCATGCTGATCAACAGTAACATATTGATGCCAAGATTAGTAGTCCTTGATAGTGTCCATGTGTTCCACTATGACATCTGTCTGAAACCTGAACCTTGCCTCCATAAAATTTGGGTACATTGCTTGGGCTCCTCTGTCCAACTCGTCTGAAAGCATGCACATCATTGTCTTCAATGTGGACAGACTAGCAGCATACTTTCACATGATGTCTGCATTAATGGGCAAGTCTGGGCTTGTGGCGGTGCACATCAACTCGTCGAAGTACAAGTCAAGCTCCTATTGGACCTGCTTCTTTGTCTTCACCTGGGTGAGAGTCCCAAGTGATGGGATTGCATGTGTGTGCACCACAACATCCATGCTATTGAATACTCGTGCATGGTAAGCCTGTATGCTAGTGATGAGTTGTGGTAGGTCCTCATAGTTCCAGATCTAACTCCAGATACGTGCTTGCAGCTTGACCGCATTGGCCCTCATCATCTTTGGCAAGTGAAGCGGGGCTCCCTTGTACTTCATCATCCATGCTTGCATGTCATTAACATCAACATGTTTGTTCTTCAAGATGCATGCTCTTCTCGGACATCGCTTCTCCCATCCGTGGAGATGGACGATTGCTTGGTGCATGGTACAAAACTTAGAGTACAATGCTCGCATAATTATGTAAAGGGACAATACTTCATCTAGTATTTCCTTCTTCAGTTCAGCTCGGGCGGACATTGTCACCAAGTCTCCTCGTTTCTTGGCCACCTGTATTTCCTTCGCCATTCGCTCATTCTCAGCTATGAGGAAATAAACACTTGAGCTAGTGGCTTCGACATACACTCTAGTTGCATCGGCCAAAGCAGCGGGATGCTTACGCACATTAGTCACGATCACTTGTTCTTCAACTTGCGCAGGAGATTGGTCCTCCAAAGTCGGTACTCTGTGAGACTGCACAACTTTGTGATGAGATTCGTCAAAGGAGATGTTGTGCATC
Organism: Pinus tabuliformis; assembly: GCA_031772625.1. Classification (NCBI taxonomy): domain Eukaryota; kingdom Viridiplantae; phylum Streptophyta; class Pinopsida; order Pinales; family Pinaceae; genus Pinus; species Pinus tabuliformis. The sequence goes on from CM062804.1 coordinate 1,260,484,164, forward strand.
TCTTCTTCCAGCTGACTACCAAGGATCTCAGTGCCTCCTTGGTCATTTGAGACTTTCTCATCATTAGGATGCAATGAAGCGGGTGAGTTGACCTCTTTGTGGTGAGGCATGAGGTCGATGTCCTGTTCCAACTCTTGCTGCTCCATGTCTACATCCAACTATTCAAGCACCTGTTCTATCTCATGAGAAAAGTCTTGCCCCTGCGATGGTTCACCCTGTTCGCTTGATGCCAGCTATTCAGATGAATCAACTACTTGTATGGGCGCTACTTCATCTGTCTATACAAGATGCATCCCCTGCTGTATCTGCTGCTGCTGTGCTTCCTTCTCCTGTTGGCACAACTCTTGTTGTTTCTGGAGTTTCTCCCTTAGCTCATGCAACTCCTTATCTACTTCTCCGATTCTCTTCTTATCCCTTTGCCTTCACACGATGCGCTTGTCATGCTGCTGTAGCCATAGCTGCTTGTTCTACAAGTGGATCTGCTTGAAACTTGTAGCTTTTCTCCTCCTCCATGCGGTCGACAATCTTCCTCTTCCCTTTATCATGCATAGGTATGCTTGGCTCTGCTGCCTCTACTGCTGCTACTATTGGTGCTCTCCGTGATGTTGCTTCATGCTACTTTGCTAACCACTCTACGGCGAAGCTGACCTGTTCATTGGGTTCAGAGGAATTGTAGCAATACATCCATGAGTCTTCCTCAGCCTAATGAAATTCCCCATGGATCCAGTTGAACTGAACTCTCATGCAGTGATCCTTCACAATGCAATGTTGGTCATATGGGTTGAAGCTTTGAAGGTCGAACTGGTACTTCTTCATCTGTTCTGCTTTGACATCCGCTTGCTTGATACTTCAGATCTCATATAACCCAATCCGCAAGGGAAGCATGGGCCAAGGTTCCTTCTTCTTCCGTTGCAGTCTAGCTGTCAATCCTGTCAAGATGTGATATGCTACTTCCTTCATGACAAGTATGTCCAAGGAAAACTTTTGCAGAACACGCGAAGGATTCTCTGCACTGAAAATTTGGATGAAGTGCCAGACAGTGAGGCATACCAATTTGCAATGCCTAACAATGCCTCCATTGCTTCCTTTGACATGTAGGGTGGATCTTGTTCGAATATTATCCTGTATACCGGGGTGACAAAATGGTTGGAAAGCTGTATGATTACTCCCCTAAAGATGCATTCAGACAACAAATCGAAATATGTGTTCACAACAATCTCCGTCGGTGACCATGCACACTCCAAGCCCGGGAACTCATGTCGGGCATAGACTGCATCTAGGATGTAGGTGGACATGTAAATTTCTGCATGCATACCCTCAGGTGGCTGTCGAGCCTTCGTGACTTGTTCCTTCACCTAATGAGCCAGTATGTCGGACCAGTTGCATGGTCTTCCTTCTCTAGCCAATTAGTCCAATGTGATCACCCAACTCTGAGGAAAGGTTTTAGTGCTTGCTTGGCCACTCAGTCGACATGCGAATATGACCAAGTATTGGTATGCCTTCCTCACTTATGGATCTGGTTTGGTGTCATCCTAAAACGAGCTGGCTTCTTTACCCAATCCTTTAGAATGTCTCTGGAGTTAGCTCTGTTGTTGGGCAAGCTAAATGGAGGACTCATGATAGTCACGAGCTCTAACGTTTGATACATCTCATCATAATATCTTCCCCAAAAGGTTGTGAGCTTCGTCCCACTGACATTGCTCAAGGTCATCATCTCGGGATCAGTGTGAGAGACTATCCAGAGAATCATGTCCGTGCATGGGAACGCGAGGTATCTGCATGAAATCTAGTACAAGCTGGACTTGTGAATGTTCACGTACAACTGACAGTCTTCGAGGTCTTCCCAAAAAGTGCCTTCGAATGTTTCATTAACCTCTTGTCGCTTCAGTTTGATGTCCTTGTCTAGAAAAAACTTCGTATCTTCATAGATCGACAGACTAGAGGACACCTTCTCAACTTCTGCTCCAGTTGCAACTCCATTAGTGTCCTGTGATTCTGTTCTCTTGGAAGCCATTGAGACAGATGAACACCTGCAGATATGGAAACAAGAAGAATGCATGGCAAGAAATATGTCAGTGGAGACAAAGCAAATCCGGGGAAGGACACAACACATACCTGGGAAACTGATGAGAAAGATTGCGCAAATTTTACTGGGAGGCTGGGTGATTGGCTACCAGAACTATGCAAAAGGTATTATGGGATGTATGGGAGGCAGGACTGGCTGCTAGATTTGTGAAATGCGCAATCCAGTCAGGCAGTTGGCTGCCCGGATTGTGCAATGTGCAATTCCAGCTGGGAAGGACTATTGGCCCATGGACAGATTTGCGCAATTTCTTGGGCCAAGCAGCCACTGTCCTCTAGAAATGTGAAAAATAGTCCTTGAGGCTAGTGCTAGGAAAGAATGTGCATTTCTAGAGAGGAAGATGAGTCTTCCTTCACTAGATTATGCAATGCAGTCTTGGTGAAGGTAGAGTCTGGGCCAAGGTTGGCCGTACTCACCGACGGGCAACTAAAAGCAACCGAGACAGTGCATGAATGGGGACTCTAAGTGATAGAAGAAGTGATTGTTAGTGCATGCAAAAGATGAATGAAAGATTCAACAAACATATCAAATTCATGTGGGTGAGGCAGTTCGCAGGTTGGGCGAACGTCCGTGCAAAACAGTTTCATGCATGTGACAATAGTGAGATAGCAACGAAAATTGAAACAGAGCTAGGACAAGCTAGTATACATGTAAACAACAACAAGCGTTCAAAGAAATCAAGAAAACAACACTCACATGAACAAATACACGAAAAGCGACAAAAATGCTGAAAAAGTCAAGGTGAGGCCACTTACCCGTGAATAGCTGAGTTGGATGTGTCAAAGAGCCCTAGATGTGTTATGGGATGTCATAGATCCAAGATCGATGTGAATGAATGAGCTTTGATGTGTTGAATAAATAAGTTTGGTCTCATGACACACATGCCACAAATATAGGAAAAAGCGAACTTGGAGGGAAACTTCTAAAACAACTTTGCATGTAACCCCCGACTGCTAAAAATAACTCCCTAAATCATGGGATGCCCTTTGCATGCTGTCTCTTGCTATTCTGGGAAGAGCAAGTCATGCATGCATGCAAGTCAAGTCTCCTCGGTCCCAGATGGAAATGGTTAACCAGAGTGTTCATGCATGTAGTTGCTCAACTGCTTGGGAAAAATGCGCATTCTTGGTTGGGAGATGGGCTAAATGCCCAGGAGGATTGCGCAATTTAAGGGCAGAGCCGCTGATTGCTACCAAGATTTGCACAAATCCTTGGCTGAGCAGCCCTGCCGGGGAAATTTGCGTAAATCCTGCTAGGAGTGTTGGCTGGTAGGATTGCTCAATCCTAGAGCCCAACAAGATACTAGAGAAGATTTCTCCATTTCTGGAGGGAAGGTTGGTTGCCCTCCAGAAATGCACAATTTTAAAGGGGAAGCTACTCAGCCTGCAGCTAGACCAAGTCTGAGTGAACAACCTGTGAGGGGAATGGATCAACTATGATCGACAGGCTGCCTTTGTGCGAGGAAAACACTAAAGCTTGAGTACTTAATGAAGCAAGACAAAGTGTTGTGAAAGGTTGGTAGGGAGGCTCTAAAACAGGCTAAGGGAAAATTTTGGAGGGTGATTGTAGCCGCTACAACACTTGGCAACACATTGGTAGAACTCTAGCTCTCTGAATGGACCTTGTTCGTGAAAAGCAAGTCTAACACCTCTGGAAGAATTGTTCAGTTCTCAGCTCATCTTGGCTTCACACTAGCTTGATTGTAAGATGTAGCATCTGCGAAACCCTTGGTCGATTGACACACATTCCAAGACAAGGCAACACAGTTGTTTCGATTGGGTTTGAGGGGTATATAAGTGCACAATCTGTATAGTCATCAGAGTCTTAGGTTCATCTCTAGTTTTGCTCCACTGCCAGCAGGCCTGGATAGTACCCCGGTGGAGTCACATAGGAACACAAGCATGGCTCTGCTGCTAGCGAGCCTGGTGAGTACCTCAGCGTAGTTACTTGCATCACCTCCCTGTGCAAGAAGCCTTTCTCTTCTTTCGCGTTATTCATTTTTCATTTTGAATTTTTTGACTTTTCATTTTTCATTTTTCACTGTGCATAACACTTATTCATGTGAGAGGTGGAAGAGGGATCCCGACTTATTGAGAGAAGAAGAGGTTTTTCCAGTAGAGAAGTAGTTTATTGTATATCTAACGTGCATGTTAAGGTTTTCCCCCTCACCTTACTCTACTTGACTGCGCTTACAACAACTAACCCAAAAAACACCAACGAGAGAAGGTGACATTAGTTAGCATGCAAGCATTGTGTTATCACCAAGGTATACTTCGAACAATACGTATTTTCCTTTGATGTATCATGGACTAAGAGTAACATGCTCATCATATAGAGGTAAGATACCAGATAACCAAGTAGTGATAGTTGTAAAAACCCTCTTGTACTTCACCTAACTTGCTTTAAGAGTCATACATGGTTTCATGAAAAACTAACCCACGAATGAAACAAGCAAACTGACAAACAAAGCAAAGCAAGCGCAGAAGAAAAAGTGAAATCAAAGCAAGTAAGCAAACAAGCAAGCAAACATACAAGAAGATAAAGCACGTAAGTAAACAAGCATGCAAGTAAACAACTGAAAGCAAACACTACTCCTACTCCTATACTAACGGTGCATGGGCCCGATCACGTGAAGTGATACTTCCAATGTAGCCACCAACGCATTGGTAAACCCATGTTGGTGAAGTCTTGGTCCGCGAGCAACCTAGTTGTGCAAACCAACAAGCAAGAAAGATATAACAATGAAGAAAACCACACTTCGTGTTTCAAAGTAACCACGGGACATAAGTGAGTGCAGGTGCATGACGGGCAGTCTATGGACTTATCATGGTGTCGGGTGACACTACGTGCAAATTTGAAGCAATAGCACACTCTTGAATGTGACATGCAACCAAACAAAAGAAACAAAGATAAATTCCGTCGCGAATGAGTGCTTGCAACGTAAGACTCCTCCAAGGCACGAGCAATGGGATCATGCAGTTCGAGTGGAGGAAGTGTGATCTGTGAGTGAGAGGGATCTTCAATGCATATAGATGAGTGATGAGGATCCTTGGGTGATCGAATAATTTCATGATTGGAGGTGAGACTAACCCTAAGAGAGTGAGGACCTAACATAACCATAAGATCGGGCTGAAGTGCCTCGATGGTCTTGGGTGTTTCAACTTCATCATCAGATAGATCATCATAAACTAGTGGCTTCGAAAGATCAACTGCGATAGAGTCATGATCGAGAGAAAAAATGGAAGTAAATGGATCACGACCGCCACGATTAGAAAAATAAATGAATTCTTCGTCATCCTCATGATCAGATAAATCAAACAGAGGGGTAGATGAAAAGCGAACAAACTCATCCTCTATGTCTCTAGAAAAGACAGATGAAGGATCAAGTGGATCTTCAATGAGTAACTTATCTCCTCCATTGTCGAATGATGGACTAACATCCGATGAGTCCTTCGAGTGATCAACAATGGGCACATCCGTGGATGAAGACACACATGTGAAATCATGGATGGTAGGTTAACCAAAGAGGTTAGGAAAGAAGGGAGGGGGCTTGGATGGAAGGAAGTCATCCTTCGCTGAGTGTTGATGCTCAAGCTCCCACTCATACTCTTCATGAATGACAACACATGTTGGTTGTGCAAAACCAAATCCGTCAATGGGGTTCTCCTCATTCACAACAAGTGAAGAGTTTGGAATGGGCGAACACAAGACAACATCATTCGCAGGAACACCCAAGTGCGAAGACAGAGGTCATAGACAAGAATTCATATGAGAGCTCAAAGGACTTACAAGCAAATCTGCGTGAAAATTGAGTGAAGTGATGTTGGGAGAATGTGAAAGATGAATAGGTGTGTGAGCATGCTCTTCAGCATCACTTTGTAGTGGTGGAGCTGTTGAATGAGAGGAAGGTGGATAGTCAGTTGAGATGGTGTCTGCCTCCACATGAGATTGTCCAGCTCCATCAATGAAGAATGTTGAGCGAGGCTTGATTTCAATATTTTTCTTGGGACAGGCAGATTTCTAAAGGCAATACTCAAACTGGTCCCAAATATAAGCAAATTTCATGTGGCTCCTTGGAGCTTGAGACTGCAAGTCATGGAAGTGCTACCAAAAATCAATAACTAATTCATGCGGAGCCCTTCGTTGTTGTAACAGTTTCCGGTCAAGATGGTCTGGATCAAAATGATAGAACGTGTCTTTAATAAGATCACATAAGTGCTCAAATGAGTGCACGGTGTCAGCCAGTAGGTTGAGCACCCAACGAAATGGAGATTCGCGAAGTGTGTACGCAAGTAGCAAACCAACCTGTTAGTCAGAAAACTCATCTTCCTCATGAAGCATGGAAAGAAAGTTATGTAGGTGCTCAGGCCAGGCCACTTCGCCTTCACCATCATATGTGTGAGTGGACAAGAGATTGAAAAGCTTCCTTGTGATGGAGACATCTTCACGATTCGAAAAACGCCTCAGGGGAAGAAGAGCGCAAGACTCCATGAAAGATATGCAAAAGTTCAAAACTGGATGAGAGGACACATCTTGTCATCAGGCCCTCCTTCTAGCACCAGAAATGTTGACGGTGCTAGACCTGCCAACATGTCAAGGGTATCTCCCTGGAAAGAATTTCCAATTAGACCTCAGACCATTTGGTGTAGGAGTTCTAGCAGTGGGTCGTAAGGTAATTCATTGACCGCGATGTCGCACAGAGGCAAGTAATATAACTTTGTCAGTAGCAAGGGTGTGATTTATGCAGTGAGTCAAGGAAGGTGCATGAGAGGTTCTAACACAAAGTGGGTTGGGATGAGTGTGCCCCTTGATAACCTGTATAAGTACTCAACTGGGAAGGGAACACACGAGTGAAGATGCATCACAAATTGGAAAGTAGAGCAGTCGACTGGTGGGCTCCAATATTGCAGCAATGATGTTGCAACTCCCGGGACTCCTTTCATTACTTTTATCAACCCGGTTGTTCGTAACAAACTTGGAAGCGACAGTGCTATATGCACAAGTACTAGCTCTTACCACAGGCTGTCACTTGATCAGCTGGCACAAGTCTGCTAGGAGCTTAAGCCAACTTCTATGAGCTCTTAGAAGAAGCTTTTAACTATGATGGATGAAAGTTAACTCAAAAGAGGCTAGTCTACTTGCAGAAAGAAGTTGAAAGCTGAAAGGAAATGCAAACCCTAGCAAACCCTAGTTTTACCAACTAACCCTACTGGTGCAAGATTAGAGATGAAAGCGGTGGAAATGGATGCCATTGACTCTTGGAAAGGTAAAATGCATGTGACTAAGCTACTTTTGAAGGAAAATATGGAAAAAAACATCTTTTTGTATTTTTGAGTAATCTTGCAGAATTATTATGCATGTGCTTTAATTGTTTTTGACTGTGCAGAGGTTGATTGGTGAAAGAAAATGGATTGGGTGCTTGCAGGAGGTTGGGAAGGTGAGAAGAGGGCCTAAGGGGTCCCTAGCACCCTTCCAGAGAGTTTCATACTGATCAGATCTTGAAAAATTTCTCACAGGAACTTCTACAGGAAGTCTGCAGGGGTTCTACAGGGAGTTCTACAAGAAGAGTCGAAAGAGGATTTTGGAGGGTTGATGGTGGAAAAATGGTGGGAAAGTGGAAATGGAGGATGGATGAGGATGTGAAGGGGTCTAGGACTTGGTGAATGAAGCTAAGGAGTGATGAAGGTGGTTGGATTTGTTCAAGGATGGAGGGAGCAATGTTGCACAAGAATGTAGAAATTAGGTCAAATTGGAAAAGTGTGGCAAATGAAGGGAAGGAATATTGGATTAGGGGTTGGAGTAGGTTGTATGATGGAGGAATGGTAGGTAGGGATGTATTACATGTTCTTTGCACACTATTTTCCAAAATTGATCAAATAAAGAATGAAAAACTAGAGAGCTATCTATTTTGACCTAATCTGACCTAAAAACCAGAAACATGATGAACAGAAGTTTATAGACAGGAAATCATGCAAGATAACTATGGAAAATAAGCAAGAATAGATCTAAACATGCAAGTACAACTGGTATCAACTTTTCCAACTAAAAATCTAACACTAGCAATCGCATGGAAAGGAAAAAACAATGTTTTTGTGGCAACAAGTATGCCTTGGTCTCAGCTCATGGTCCCAAGGAGGGAGAGATGAGATCATGGATTGCTTGATGGAATTTTTGCAGATATTTTCTATTACCAAATTGTCAAATCAACCTGAAGCATGAAAAGCTATTTTAATCATAAAAAACAACCTAAGTAACAAAGCAAGATCTTAACCTAAATAACAGAAATTATTCTATAAATGCAAGGAAAACACATAAAAGTACACAAAGGAGGTGCTGGCACTTGGGTTGGGCCCAAAACCAAGAGCTACAGCCTCCTAAGAAAACTTAGAGCTGGTGCAAAGCGAAATTCATCTCCATTACTCAAAAAATAATCATGTCACAAAACTGTTTACAGCAAGAGCTCGAAAATGAGCTGAAATGGAGAGCTGCACTAAAGTGCAAAAAACAACTGTTCAATGGCTAAACTACCAAGGCTTGAAGACTTCCTACTTATGCACTACGAGGACTCCCAACAACCCTCCTTAACTTTAGGAGCTTGGCTTCTCAAAACTGCAGTTAATCAGCCACTTCACAAAATCTTCTCGGATGCCCCTTGAAATCATCTTTGGTGGGCTGTTGAACTCCGAGCTGATGGTGGAGAGCTCGAGGAAGGTGTCATTTAGTGTAGGAGACACCCTTCCTACAAATACTCAGCCTTGTTCTTTCGTTTTTGGCTGTCAACTTGCTCATAAATGCTTGACCTTGGTTCAAAAGATGTCCAAAAATCTACAATAAGCACGTATTACACTTTGTGGTCAAGTGACTATTCTCATTCATTCAATTAACATATATATATTAAAAAACATGCATAAAACTATGAAGAATGGTGGATTAATCGACAATAATAGGAAAAATGAGCCCATAAAGTTACCCATTTTTGAGGCTCATCATCGAAAATCCAAAGTGATGGTTAAACCAACAACACATTTGCAACAATATTCTTATAATTTCATACGAATCATTTCATACACAAATATGTAAGTTAAACAACATATATCATTAAGGCAACTAGAACAGTCCAACTACAATAACAACATAAGCATGAAAATGTGTTGGCTCTTATTATATAAAGAAGTGTAAGTTCCAATCATACAATACATCCATGTAAACCCGTTAGCCCCATCAGTGGAACGTTACAGCCACATCCGCCTGCTTCTCAAAAGAGATGAGCTAGCTCCGTGTAGTGGAGAAGCCAAGGCGCGTTACAATACTATCCAAGCTTTCTTCAAGATAGTCTTAATAGAAGCTTGGCTAACCAAAAGCCCATACAATGAATTATGAGGGACTATTTATAGCAAAGGGTGGGGTGACCCTTGACATTCCCCTTTGTGACCATTCAACTTCCCTCATGACTCTTCACCTAATCCATGAATGTTACATCCACTATTGAGACTTGACTTACACTTGACATGACCCAACATTACAATGCACATGTACCCATGTAAATAATGGCTTGAACAAGCCAAACTAGGCATCATTCTAACTTAGACAGCTACAAAAGTCCAACTGATCGTCATCCTCATGCTGATCAACAGTAACATATTAATGCCAAGATTGGTAGTCCTTGATAATGTCCATGTTTTTCACTATGACATCTGTCTGAAACCTGAACCTTACCTCCATAGCATCCGGGTACACTGTTCAGGCTACTCTGTCCAACTTATCTGAAAGCATGTGCATCATTATCTTCAATGTGGTTGGACCAGCAACATACTTGCGCATGATGTCTGCACTGACAGGCAAGTCTGGGTTGGTGGTGGTGCGCATCAACTCTTCGAAGTACGAATCAAGATCATGTCAGACCTGCTTCTTTGTCTTCGCCTAGGTGAGAGTCCCAAGTGATGGGATCACATGTGTGTGCACCACAACATCCATGCTCTTGAATACTTGTGCATGGGAAGCTTGTATGCTAGTGATGAATTGTGGTAGGTACTCATAGTTCCGGATCTGACTCTGAATACTTGCTTGCAGCTCGATCGCATTGGCCCTCATCATCTTTGGCAAGTGAAGTGGGTCTCCCTTGTACTTTATCGTCCATGCTTGCATGTTGTCAATAGCAGCATGTATGTTCTTCAATATGCGTGCTCTTCTCATACATCGCTGTTGCTATCCATGGAGATGGACTTCTTGGTGCACGGTACCAAACTTGGAGTACAATGCTTGGATAACTGTGTAAAGGGACAATAATTCATCTAGTATTGCCTTCTTTAGTTCAGCTTAGGCAGACATTGTCACCAAGTCTCCTCCTTGCTTGTCCACCTGTAGTTCCTTCGCCATTCGCTCATTCTCATCCATGAGGAAACGAACACTTGAGCTAGTGGCCTCGGCATACACTCTAGTTGCATAGGCCAAAGTAGCTGGATTCTTATCCACATCGATAACGATCACTTTTTCTTCAACTTGAGCAAGAGATGTTTGGTCCTATGGAGTTGGTACTCTATGAGACTGCACAACTCTGTGATGAGATTCGTCAAAGGAGATGTTGTGCATCTTTGCTTCCGGTTTACCACCAAGGATCTCAGTGCCTCCTTGGTCATTTGAGACTTGCTCATCATCTAGATGCAATGAAGCGGGTGAGTCAACCTCTTTGTGGTGAGGCATGAGGTCATTGTCTTGTTGCAACCCCTGTTGCTCCATGTCTGCATCCAACTATTCAAGTGCCTATTCTATCTCATGAGCAAAGTCTTGCTCCTACGATGGTTCACACTGTTTTCCTGATGCCAGCTATTCAGATGAATCAACTACTTTTACGGGTGATGCTTCATCTCTCTATACATGATGCACCCCTTACTATATCTTCTACTGTTGCGCTTCCTTCTCCTTTTGGCGTAGCTCTTGTTCTTTCCGGATTTTCTCCCTCAGCTCACACAACTCCTTCTCTGCTTCTTCCATTCTCTTCTTATCTCTCTTCCTTCACGTGATGCGCTTGTCGCGCTACTGCCACTTTGCCTAAATAACTATAGCTGCTTGTTCTACAAGTGGATCTGCTTGAAACTTGGAGCTTTACTCTTCTTCCATGCGGTCGACAATCTTCCTCTTCCCTTTGTCGCGCACAAGTATGCTTGGCTCTGGTGCTGCTACTGATGCTACTACTGGTGCTTTCTGTGATGCTACTTCATGCTGCTTTTCTAACCACTCTACGGCGAAGCCGACCTGTTCATTAGGTCCAAAGGAATTGTAGAAATACCTCCACGAGTCTTCCTCGACCCAATGAAATGCCCCATGGATCTAGTTGAATTGAACTCTCATGCAGTGATCCTTCACATTGTAATGTGTGTAATATGGGTTGAATCTTCGGAGGTCGAATGGGTACTTCTTCATCTGTTCTACTTCAACATCTACTTGCTTGATACTCTAGATCCCATATAACCCAATCCACAATAGAAGCATTGGCCAAGGTGCCTTCTTCTTCTGTTGTAGTCTAGCTGTCAATCCTACTGAGATGTGATATGCTACTTCCTGCATGACAAGTACGTCTAAGACAAACTTTGGTAGAACATTCAAAGGCTTCTCCACAATGAACATTCAGATGAAAGTGTCGGATGGTGAGGTATACCAATCTACAATTTCTAACAATGCCTCCATTGCTTCCTTTGACATGCAAGGTGGATCCTGTTCGAATATCATCCTGTATACTGGGGTGACAAAATGGTCAGAAAGCCATATGATTACTCCCTTGAAGCTGCATTCAGACAAAAACTTGAAATGTGTTTTCACAACAATCTTCGTGGGTGACCATGCCCACTCCAAGCCCTAAAACTCATGTCGGGCACAGACTGCATCTAGGATGTAGGTGGACATGTAAATTTCTGCATGCATACCCTCGAGTGATTGTCGAGCCTTCGTGACTTGTTCCTTCACCTGATGAGCCAGTATGCCAGACCAGTTGCATGGTCTTCCTTCTCTAGCGAGTTGGTCCAAAGAGATCACCCAACTCTAAGGAAAGGTTTTAGTGTTTTCTTGGCCACTCAGTCGACATGTGAATATGACCAAGTATTGGTACTCCTTCCTTAATATCTATGTCTTGTAGATCTGGTTCAGTGTCATCTTGAAACGAACTAGATCCTTTACCCAATCCTTCAGAATGTCTCTGGAGTTAGCTCTGCTGTTGGGCAAGCTGAATGGAGGACTCATGATAGTCATGGGCTCTAACATCTGATACATATCATCATAATCTCATCCCTAGAAGGTTGCAAGATTCATCCCACTAACACTGCTCAAGGTCATCGTCCCGGGATCAGTGTGAGAGATGATCTAGTGAATCATGTCCACGCATGGGAACGTGGGGTATTTGCATGCAATTCGGTACAAACCAGACTTGTGAATGTTCACACACACCTGACGGTCTTCGAGGTCTTCCTCAAAAGTGCCCGCTAATGTTTCATTAACCTATTTCCACTTTAGTTTGATGTCTTTTTCTAGATACAACTTCGTCTCTTCATAGATTGGCGGATTAGAGGACACCAGCTTAATTGCTGCTCCAGCTGCAACTCCATCGGTGTCTTATGATCATGTTCTCTTGGAAGCCACTGAGACAGATGAACACATGGAAGATCTAGAAACAAGAAAAATGCATGGCAAGAAATATGTCAGTGGAAACAAAGCAAATGCGGGGAAGGACACAGTACATACCTGGGAAATTGATGAACAAGATTGCGCAAATTTTACTGGGAGGCTGGGTGACTGGCTGGAAAAATTACACTAAAGGCAGTCTGGGCTATTTGGGAGGCAGGACTAGCTGCTAGATCTACAAAATGCATAATCCAGTCAGGTAGCTAGTTGCTGGGATTGCGCATTGCGGAATTCCAACTGGGAAGGACTGCTGGCCCAAGGACAAATTTGCACAATTTCTTGGGCCGAGTAGCCACTGTCCTCCAGAAATGCGCAAAATAGTCCTGGAGGCCAATGATGGGAAAGAATGCGCATTTCTGGAGAGGAAGATGAGTCTTCCTTCCCTAGATTGCGTAATGCAGCCTTGGTGAATGCAAAGTCCGGGCCAAGGTTGGCCCGACTTACCGAAGGGCAACTGAAAGAAACTAAGATAGTGCATGCATGGTGACTCTAAGTGATAGCAGAAGTGATTGACAGTGCGTGTAAAACATGAATGAAATATTCAATAAATAGATGAACATGCATGTGGATGAGGCAGTTTGCTGGTTAGGCGAACGTCTGTGCAAAACAGTTTCATGCATGTGACAACAGTGAGATAGCAACAAAAACTGAAACAGTGCTAGGAAAAGCTAGTATACATGTAAATGACAACAAGTGTTCAAATAAATCAAGCAGAAAACACTAACACGAGTGAATACACAAAAAGTGATAGAAATGCTAAAAAAGACAAGTTGAGGCCACTTACCCGTGAATAGTTGAGCCGAATGTGTCAAAGAGTCATGGATGTGTTGTGGCATGTCAGAGCTCCAAGATCGATGTGAATGAATGAGCTCTGATACATCGAATAAATAATTTTTGTCTCATGACGCGCATGCCACAAATCTAGGAAAAGGTGACATTTGGAGGGAAACTTCTAAAAAAACTTTGCATGTAACCCTCAACTGTTAAAAATAGCCCCCTAAATCATGGGATGCCCTTTTCATGTTGTCTGTTTCCATTTCAAGAAGAGCAAGTCATGCATGCATGCAAGTCAAGTCTCCTTGGTCCGGGATGGAATTTGTCAACCAGATTGTTCATGCATGTAGTTGCTCAGCTTCTTGGGAAAAATGCACATTCCTGGCTAGGAGATGGGCTGACTGCCCAGGAGGATTACACAATTTCTGGGCAGAGCAGCTGATTGCTGCCCAGATTTGTGCAAATCTTGGGCTGAGCAACCCTGCTGGGGAAATTTGCGCAAATCCTGTTTGGATTGTTGATTTGCAGGATTGCGCAAACCTGGAGCCCATAAGGATGCCAAAGAGGATTACACAATTTCTGGAGGGAAGTCTAGCCGCTCTTTAGAAATTCACAACTTTAACGTGGGAAGCTGTTGAGCCTATAGCTGGACTAGGTCTGGGTGAACATCCTGTGACGGGAATGGATCAACTGTGATCGACAGGCCGTCTTTGTGTGAGGAAAACACTGAATCTTGAGTACTTGACGAAGCAAGACAAAGTGGTGTGAAAGGTTGGTAGGGAGGCTCAAAAACAGGCTAAGGAAAAATTTTGGAGGGTGGTTGTAGCCGCTACAATACATACTGAAAGTTGCACAGAACGAAAATACTACCCAACAATTAAATCATTAGTAAATCTTATTTTAAATATAATTATTGTGTAGTTACAATAGGCAATCATAGCATGGAATGAATATGAGGGATCATTCAAGGCCACTCAAATAACTTAGTGGGTTATTTCATTTAAAATAATGTATTTTTCTAGAGTATAAGAGAATCTACACATGATTTGTAAATGAAACAACAACAATAGTAGTTTTGAATGTCGGAAAAAACTATGTAGTTGATATTCCCTTCTTGATTGTCAAAAATTGTAAATAAAAATAGATTACATATTTCTTTTTTGTAAGCTTGGCAAGTCTACATCTTCATCATGTCCAATATATCACCCCGATCGGGGCGGGAAATTAAATCGGTGACTTCACATCAAGGATTCCTTCAACAGAGCATCCAATCACCATCTATCCAAGACCCTATGGATAGATATTACATATGTTATAATCCTATATTGAACATAAAAAATAAATAAAATATGGTTGTTGGCATAACACCAACTTTCACACCTTTTAGAAGCAAAATTACATTAAAATGCTACTTGAGCAAGTCCCATGATGACATATTATACTTACAACATGTTATACCTACAAGTATGCATCTAACTATGTATTAATTTGATTATATCTTTGTCATGTTTTCTATTTGAATCTAGTTTAATAATAATTTAAGAAGATGGTTCTTTGAAATAATTTGGTATTCACAGTGATAAGGAGAATCTAAATTCATGTTTGGTAGATCAGATGTAAAATGATGTGAATGCGAAGTGTGTGCAAGATATAGATAAAGTTTCAACAAGGACATTGATATGTACATGAAGAAATGAATGTGCTACAAAAAAATGAAGAGTTATTCCCAAGAAGCCAAAAGCAAGATGATGTTATAGTAAGATCTGACCAATAAATTATAAAAGGGTCTACAACATCAACCAAAATGTCTACTGGTAAATTATAAAAGGGTATATCAGTAAATTATAAGCTCTACTGTCAAAATTGAAGTGGTTGCAAACCATTTCATTCTATGTGTCCCATAATTATTTCACTTTAAATAAATAACATTAATAATATAATAATACTATTTCTCTTAAAAAATGATATATTACAACAGAAATGTGTGTGTGTGTGTGTGTATAATGTAAATGATATAGATGTAAATCTACATCAAATAAACATACTCTCAATTAGGCATTTGACAGTAAAATGACCAAACATGTAGGACAACTAGTACCCAGAGAAGTAATTAAATCACCAACTTATATAACAAAGCATATATATATATATATATATATATATATATATATATATATATATATATATATATATATATATATATATATATATATATATATATCTATCTATATATATATATATATATATATATATATATATATATATATATATATATATATATATATATATATATATATATATATATATAAAAATTTTTGGTTATGGAGAGACTCCTACTAATGATCAACATTATGAATATTTGGTGACAAAATATATCTTGTGACAACAACCACTTTTGTGGTGCATAGTCGATACCTCCACTAGGTGTAGAAATTTGAGGGGATGCATAAATGGATTTTAAGGTATTAGTTATCTACTAGTTGATATTCATAATTAGAGCCATTTTTCCTATTTCTTTGTTAAAGTTCAAAGTTAATGACCACATATTGGGTGTGAAAACAAAATGTGTGAGAAAAGTCACATCTATGGTTCATACTTGGTACCTTTGATGATGACATTAGACATTTGAGGCATTGCATAAACGAATATTAAGGTATCAATTTTGTACTACCAATTGGAAGTTCTAATCAGATCCATTGTTCATTGTTTCTATGTTAAAGTCAAAAGGATACAACAATCCTTGCTAGGGATGCTCGAGAATCAATGGAAAATGTTAATGGCTATGAAGAAAAATACATATAAATAATTATTGTTGTTAGAACATTAAGCCATGGTCGACTTGACCCTAAAGGTTACACGTAGAATGAATAAAATAAGTAAATGGAAGACCAATTGTAAAAGTATGTACAATAAATGAATTAGGTGATGTTTTATAAAATAAATAGTGTCCTAAATCAATATGTACAATAAATGAAATTAAAACAACATAATAGGTGATGTTTCATAAAATAAATATTGTTGTAAATTAGAATGTACAATGACTGAAATTAAAATACCACAATAGGGGGGTGTTTTTTTTTATAAAACAAATAGTGTTGTAGATCCCACTGACATTTCCTATTGTCATTGATGTCAATAGGTTCATGGTGTTGCTTGTCATGTGATTGGTGATCTGTGTTTGGCTTGATGGTCTTGTTAGTTGGCATTGATGTCAACATACATAGGACTAGACCTAGTGGAGATGATGTTGTGGCTACTAAGTAGAGATGGATTCTACATGTGGTGTTGTATTGAGGATTAATATGATGAGTTGATTTTAGATGTTGCTACTGCAGTAGGTTGAAGTGCTACTAGAAGTGTTACATATGATTCTACATGTGTTGGAGGCATTGGATATGATGCTACATGTGTTGAGATTATTCTACCAATATTGGAGGCAATTGTATGCCATGATTCTGCTACTGCAGGAGCTTGGAGATGCTTCTATAGGAGTTGGAGATGTTGCTACAGGTATTGGAGTGTTTAGAGATGTTGAGGTTGTGCTTGAGGAGTTAGAGGTGTTGGTCTTGGTGTTGAGATTGGCATAATAGGTCTTGCATGTCATTGACTTGTTCTTAGCCCATTTCATCAGTTGCAGATTTGACACAGAGGCTCAAAGATGTGTTAAGGAGATGAAGAAGATGATCCATTAGGTGGCAAAGGTTCAGGGCTGAAGGATTGATGTTTTACCTTAGCTTTAGCCTCAGTTGCATGGAGCCAATATTTTTGGAGTGACTGGAAGGCTCCAGTCGCTGGAAGAGAAACCTATGGGAGTGACTGAAGGATTTTCACAAGTTTTTTTTCTATATTTCTCATGCGTCTTAGCTAATTTTTATGTTATGGCGACATTCTTGATCAAAAAATTTTGATTTATGGTCGGAAAAGTTTTTGAGACCTCCAGAAGTTGATTAAAGTTGAATTTATCAAAAGGAAAGTTGAGTTAGTGGTTTGATAGAGTCACTGAGTTGAATCTAGGTGAAATCAAGCATATGAACAAAGTTGTGAAGCCCAGTATTTTTGTGTAATTATTGAGTTGAGAACTTGAGTTCTGTTATCACAGTTTTTAGTATGAAATTTTTTAAAGCACTAACAACAGGAGTGTCAGCGTGAATTTGTAATAAATACGGTTAAAGCACTGACAACGGGAACACAGTTATTGCGGGCACACTTTCCAAACAAACTAAAATGATTTTTTTTAAACATAAAGAGGTTTTTTTTCCATAACGAACACATTTATAAAAACCTCTCTCGTTTTTCTAACAACTATCACAATTTTGGAGTTTCAAAGGGATCACTGGACCGTATTTTTCAGGAATTCATGAGGAAAATCCTCATGGTCAGCTGTTGACTTGGGTGCCCCCTCATCAAATTCGGCTTGGTGATCCTTATCTCCAACCATGACTCCAACAACAACATGATATTTATATGCAAATAGGATTGGAAAGTTTTATATGCATATATTTGATATGTACGCTGTGATTTTTAGACTTTGTAATTAAAGCTTTGGTAGAAACATGTTTTAGTTAGTTTTGTTTTTCTATAAAGATGAGTTTTGTAGAATGAAAAAGGGTTGGATTTTTTTCGCAGAACCTTTGATATAGTGTATACTTTTTGATATCAATTTAAATTACTATGTTTAACGTTATTTTCTTAGAGTTACAAATATTCTTGTGTGACAGGTTTCCTATCTGTCTTCTAGTGTTTGTCATCTCTTTTATTTCATTATCTTTTCCACATGTCTTCTACATTTTGGAAATCAAGTTTGTAAAACTGAACTTTTCTTTTCTACTCAGATTTACCATTGCCAAAGTGTTATATGTTTTTCGACATAAATATCTTTAACAAAATTCACTAGTTTCTTTGTTTTTGGTCTTTATTTCTATCTGCTTCTATCACAACTCAATAATAAATTGTCTAATAAATTTGTTGCTACCTTGCCTTTGTATTTTGTTCATATAACCTGTAGGCAGTTTTTTGTTGTCAAGCGGGCTCCATGCCCAATTGTTTTTTCCTGTCCTTTCCATACCAATGTTTCTTAAATCCAATCAAATCTAGCCGATGTGTTGAATACATAACCAATCATTCTGAATGAGTTATAGAAGGTAACCCCCTTTGGATTGAAAGGGCTAGCTTTAAATTCAAGAGATTGGTTAGAGGTTACCTTAGAGTTTTTCTCGTAGTTAGGTTTTTTTCTAACTGATAAAAAATTCATCTACATATTGGAGAAATTTCATTGTTAGTATGATTGATTCTCCTAGTGTCTTGAGTGAGTGTGATCTTGGAGAAGAGTGTGCAAGTTGTGTGAGTTGTCTAGTACAAAATTTTCTGAAGCAGTTTGCAGTAGTAGCAACAGTGCGCTGAAGTGTGTTTCAACCATTATCTTTTTGCAGTGAATAAGGTTTTGATGCATGGATTGGAGTAGTGGTGGAGAGATTTCATTGCAATATGTGGTGCATTTAGGGTTGGAGTTTTTATTTGTGATTCAAATTTTGTATGAGCTTTGACGAGAAGTTGTTGTAGTGTTCATGTTGAACAGTTCTCAGTTCCAGTATGAAAATGTATGAAATGAGAACCACATAGAGGAGAAGAGTTGGGTGACTCGGGCGAAATCAATATTAGTGAGCATATTTCTCAATCCAATGGTGGTTGGATAGTTCGGCAGAAATTGGGTGAGGCTTGTTGGTCATGGTAGCTTCCAGTAGATCAGAGTCTATAAACTCGTTGATAGTTTAGGAGTAACCAGGCGAGGATTGTTGATCATGGTGGCCTTCAGTGAATGGTAGTCCGTAGATCTGCATGAGAAACAATCTCCATTTGATAGTATCCATATTTGTAACTCTATGTAAAGAATTGTTTGACATAATAGAATTTGAGCAATGCAGCAACAACGAGTGGATTTTTTCCCTGGAGAGGGGTTTCCACTAGACATCCTTGTGTCCACTGTGTTAATTGTTTTTAAAATTACATGTTTATTTTTGGTGCTCTTATATATGGTTTTGTCTTTAAGTTGATGCATGGTTAAAGTTTAATTAATTTTAGAAAAGTTTTATAAGTTCCATCACTACTGACTCACCCCCTATAACTAGTGATCTAGTTTCCAACATTTCCTTCACCATTCCTTTGTTTATCTCAAATAAAATTCATAGCTTAGAAAATAAATTTTCTAAGAAAGTGTCCACCCATTTAAAAAATGAAAGCATGTACAAAAGTTCATCATAACAACTTGATATAATAAAATGAGATCTTGTACAAGAGTACACAATAACAACCCAAAAGGACAATTTTAGCATTGAATCACCATCACCATTATAGCAACTTGATAGAATAAAATGAGATCATGTGCAAAAGTACATGATAAAATACAAACAGAATAATTTAGGGACTAATACCACAGGGCATGAGGAATTAAATATACAACCACCAAACGTAGATGAAAATAATCAAATACTGCTATAACATTAGTCCCAAATTTCAAGCACAATTACACATAAAATAAAGCATATTCAACAACATATTTTGCAACAAAAGATCCATCAACAATAACTCAAATGTAGATATGCATTTTCTCTCGAAACATCTCTCGGGTAAAAGACAAAAGTGTGGGTATCTGTTTTACCAAAATTCACCAGGATTACACCTAAACCTGAATGCATACGATAGAAAAGTTACCGAGGTTTGGGCCCATGCCCATCCTAGAAGCATACCAATGAAATGCAGACGACTCTAGAAATATCACTTACACTCAAAGTATCCCAACAACTGCAATGCACCATACACTAACCTACTATTGAAATGACTACAGAAGTCGATGGTGTAGATACCTAGTAAACCAACTATGGAATATATAAAAATACAATAATCTAACTCAATTTGTAAGTTTCAAATGATTACCACGATGACCGTGTACATAAGAATAAACTATTTAGTAAACTCTTTGTTAGAAAATTCAAAAGATTTTAATGAAAATCAATTATCTGGGCAGTGTAGTCTTACTGAGCTGAGCAATATAGAACGAGGCAATCAATACAAAACTAGGAATGCAGATTGTGCTAAGCCAAGAAATACAAACTAAGTTAGCATCTTATTGAGCCTAGCAATACAGAATGAGAAATCGTACTGACCCTAGGGTGATATACCATTTCCAATGATCTGAAGATGGAGAAATACCACGTTCTAGTAAGCAGATGGCGTTTCATTAGTTTAAGTGACACATTAGTATGGGAAGGCGTGACCATAGCTTCGAGGGACAAGTGAGTAGGGCAAGGCGCAATCAATCCTGTGGTGGAAACATATTGTTTCAATTTTACTATTTAAAAAATATTTATTAAACATTGTAACACACAAGATGATAGCCGTTAGTGAAATCACAATGCTCTAAGGGATTATATGATGAAAAATATTCCCCAAGATCCAATCCTGTCCATTCATTTAAAAAATTAAAATTAAGCCATACTTTCAAATTTAGCAAGACAAAATTAAAGGCAAAAGAAAGTAGTATTTTCAAAATTTTATATGGGGGACCTTTATTATTGAGAAAAATGAAGGGGATTTATTGAGCCCTCATAAAATGGTAACACAATAGGACAAAAAAATTATCTCTAGTTGTTAATGTCATGAGGCTTAACTTTATCAAAAATCTAATGACAAGTTTCACAATATTTTCAAATAGTGTGTATGCTTCTATGGGTCCCACATAAGGCAAGTGAACTAATATAAATTTTGCAGGTTTGAGTAATTGATATCTAATCAATATTTAAACAATGAAAATAGAGAGATTGATTTTATATCCTTCTAATACGATTGAATAGAAATGGTAGATCTATAGAGTTTCAACAAACATCTATTATGTACATAATTTATCTTTTTTTCCTTACATTGCTTTGTTGTCTATGGGCATCCATAACCCTGATGAAGTTGTCTCGATACCATACTACCATAGCATTGCTACCAATGTGTTTCCATAGCCCCGAAGGGTTTACTTGTAGTTCCCACACTTTGTAGCAATTTCAAATCTCTTGTATTTAGTTCCACTCTTTAAATTTTATTGGTTGAGAATTGAAAATTGCAATTGGATCAAGAGAGAAACATGGTAGAAGAGATGCTTTTATTTTCAAGAAAATGGATGTAATATTTAATAAATTTGACTTTAAAAACCTTCTCTTAATCTATCAATGTAGAGGATTTAGTGTGGTGGGATAAAGGGTACGATTCAAAGAGAAAGATTGAAGTAGACTCTTTCCTTTATAAAATAGAACCATAGTATTTAAAATATGCCCTAGTGTTCCTCCATAGTTACTAGCCAATGCAAGATAATGGAAACTTGATAAAGATGTTCTTAGATAAATAAAAACCCAATTCATAGTGATAGAGTATAAATTCTCTAGTCCACCAATTAGTGTTGCTTTAATGATAATCCCCATATAAAATTTGAAAACATCATGAAATCAAATCTAAAATGAAATCAAAGCAAAGCAAGACATTGTATAGGAATATTGAGATAAGCTAAAGATACAAGAAACCTTGCAAACAACAATCTCGAAAGAAAGGAAAAATTCAAAGTAACATACCATAAATAAAACAATATTTCCACAAGGAAAGATGCATGAAGAAATACCTTAACATAAAACAAAAAGCACATTGTTTAGAGATTGGTTTGTCTTTTGATATATGTTAAGCTCATGATAATTTTTCCTAACATGGTAGTTGTTATTCAAGCTTTTATTTTAAAAAATCATCGAAATAAATCCCTAAACTAGATATGCAGCTATGGCCAAAAGTTTTAAAGATTCATCAAATTCTCTTTTATATATCTTTGCCTCATGATCAAATTGATAGCATTAAACATTAAGTAAGTCTTAATAAATAAAAAAATAAGGATAATAATTAAAATAAATATTTAGTTAAGTTAGGCATGAGTAAGATGATAAATAAAAGCTTGACGAAAATTTATAATGCCTTTCCTAATGATGACTCACTCTTATCCTAAATGTTTTCATAATTGAATTTATTCAAATAGCAAAAAATAATACAAACTAACTAAACAATTACTAAACTTAAACTAATCTACATGAATGCCCAAAACTAGGTAAAATCAAACTTCCAATGGATTCAATCATGTAAATGTAAACCTATGAACATATGTACATCATAAATTAGTAACATAAGTTTAAATAATATTAAAAAACATGAAAAAAATGAAATTTGTACACCTATATCAAGAATATACAAGAGAAGAATATGTTTATTTACAGGAACATTAGAGGAAATTTCAGCGTAAAAATGCCCATGAAATTTTCATGTAATTTCCATGTCATAATATGTAAACCAATTAAAATCCTTTAAATTTTAAAAGAGATACATGTAAATATTTTGGAGGGAAAAGAAGAAAAACTTCTTTTGGTTGTATTTTTGGCTTATCTCCTTATAAGTTTACTCAAATTTCAAGTGTAGACACTTTGATGCAAAATTAAATTCCACATCCAACGAGTACCCATTATGCATATTTCTGAGAAGACCCAAATTGATAAAAAATGAAGATACATTAAAAAAACGTGTTGAACATGTTTTTTTAATGTAACTTCATTTTTTTTTTATCAATATTTCTTTAGGTGCGATATGAGGTAAAGTTAACAAAGATGGTTCACAGAGTTCACGTTAATGATGCAACAATTATCCCTTCACTTATGAGACCTTACAGTTGTTCCCACCTCTCGCTCGATCCCTTATGGTTTCCATCTCTAGATCCAGTTGAAGCCCCTTTCAATGGTTCAGTAGTTGATTCAGTTGGAGCTTTTCATGATGGCAGTATCAATGCCATCATGGAAAGATACAACAAGAGTTTCTAAGGATGAGATTAGAAATATTTTAGAAGACATGAAAATAGACTTGCTAAATTCACTTTCAATGTAGCTCGACACCCTTAAGGCTAATAAGAAGCACGAAGAGATGGAGAGGGAGACAATTTTCTGCCCCAATTTCACAAAGAGACATGTTAGACATGAATGCCCATTAAATGTTGTATCAATATGTAGCATCTGTGCGGACAATCATGATACAAGCAACTGCCCCTAGTGACTAGGCCTCCAAGTAGTTTCTCAAGGTGCAGATCAGAATGTGGAGTAAGTCTGGTTTATAAATCTTCGTTTTCATACTTTGGGTTATAGACACCCTTGAAAATTTCTCCATAACTGGACATACTTATTGGATCTATTCTAGACACACACACACATATATGTATATATATATATATATATAGATATATATATACATATATATATATATATATACATATATAGATATATATGTACATATATATATATATATATATATATATATATATATATATATATATATATATATATATATATATATAGATATACATATCTATATAGATATACATATATATATATATATATATATATATATACATATATATACATATATAGATATACATATATATACATATATAGATATACATATCTATATATATATATATATATACATATATATATATATACATACATATATATATATATACATATACATATACATATACATATACATATACATATACATATACATATACATATACATATTCCTGATTGGCACCTTGACTGGATCTATTCTGGTTGGCACTCTTTCTGGATCTATTCTAGACATACTTGTTTATCGAATCGTGACAACCACTATTGATCTATTCTCGAAACTGATCTGATCTATACCCACCCCAACCAAGATCAGAAAAGTAGGAGCCAAGACCAGACAACTAGAGCCCAGATCCAGTCAAGTTTCGGTATAGATAAATAAGTTTTGGATAGCAGAAAGAAAGATAGTCTGAAACTACCAGTTTCCTATATCATTGCTCTAAAACTATTCCATTTACATAGAAAGAAAAATATCGGAAAGAGGTAAAAAAAGCAATAGTAAAGTGATAAAGAAGTGGGAAATAAGTGAGTGGACGGGGTCAGAATAAAACAACTATGCAAGAGGTGGAATCCTCAGTTCAAGAGGTATAAACAACTTCCCAATAACGTGTCAAAAAAATTTCCAAATGCTAGGTAGAATAGCCCCTGCCCAACAGTGGGTTGGGAATAAAGGACTGCTAAAGAACGAGTGGGGAATAAGGGAATGCCCAAAGGTGAATGGGGAAAAAGAGGTGGAAACAAGGACCATAACAATTGCGAAGACGTGTCTTGCTCAGTTCAATCCTTAAACCATACCATGTCCTGACCAATGAATTCCATTAGCGAACCTATTCATGCAATCCTTAGGATTTATGCAGTGTCAAGGAACAATGCCAAATTCGATGAAACATCCATGCTCTAAGGCCGATTCCTCTAATCCAAGAGCACCCATCTTATGCGATGGCTAGGAACTGTCCCTATGATGCATTAATAGGTGTTATCAAGGGCGAAGCCCAAGCCAGTCTAGTTCCCCCTCATTGGTATTGGTATACGGCACAAAGAAAATAAAGGAAGGCAGCAGGGTGAAAGGAAGGAAGGAAGTTATACAGAAGGAATTGTCCATGGGCACAAATACCGAATACACCTATTATATGCATCTTACCTATTTCATTAACTGCTAACTACATCTTGATCATAACTACTTATTAACTGCATACTTACTTATTAACTTCATCCTTGATCACACTTAGCAACTCGAATCCTATCGGCCCATCCCATTTAGTAATTTAGGATTAGCAAGGAAGTATACTAGCCAGCCCATTTCATTAAGTGTCCAAAATGTCCAAAAATCATAGATTCTAAATTCATCACATATAGGCCTACCAAATTCACTTTTAGATACCAGATCCCTAACTAATCCCAATTTACCCATAGAAAACACTTTTCACAATCTTTAGACATATTTAATGCGAAGATAGCATCAAGGATCTATTTCTATTTCCAACTTTCGAACCCACTTCCGAATAAGTAATGGAAAGTCGGGAAGGTTGTTTAGGGGAGAGTTCAGGATGAGTTCCCGATAAGAGAGCAAGGATTGTAAGAGAGCTAGGATTGGCATAGAACCATGAGTCCCCTCCGAGAGCCAAGCCATGATTGTAGGAAGAGCGAGCCAAGCCAAGAGACAAGGATGTGTTATCAAGGGCGAACCCAAGGAAGAAGCATGGGACCCATGGAACGAGCATGGGAGTGTTATCAAGGGTGAACCAAAGCCGAGCTAGTCAACATTGTGTAGGATCAGTTCAGGTTGGCCATCGACGAAGGATATTTCTTTTGTTACTAATGAGGCATGAATGAAGGAACATTTCCTCATGAAAGGCATATCGGACTAGGAACAAGGAAGGCTAGGAAGGTAGCAGGAGTGTGAAATGAAGGTATATGACACAAGGAAAGGCAGGTGGGTGAAAGACAGGCATATAGGAAGGCATCAGGACAACAGGGGATAGTTAGCCTCCTCATTGGTTAGTTCCACCTCATCAAAGGTGAAACGGGGAAGGAAGGAAAGTAGTCCTTAGCTAAAGCAGGCAAATGAGAAAGCATCATAGTATATTCTCATGGTTTCTTGTTCCAATTCTTCTATCTATAGCTGGGGTTGTAATCCTTGCATTAGAGGTATTCTGATCAAAGTCAAAGAGAGTATTCATCCTCTTCAAGAAAGTAAAGCAAATGTCAATAATCAAATGTGTGTTATAATGGATGTAACATGGATGGTATAAATTTTATCTTTATGTCTGTGACTGTAATCAATATATAACATGTAAGAATGCATCTCCTAAAGCTGTCTGACTTCAGTTTAGGTGGGCTAGGATTTGATGTGGAAGGTTAAGTATGTGGTCTCTCTCGGCTTTATCAATCTAATCCAATGGGGTTTTCAATATTTTATAGGGGTGGGTTTTGTCTATACTGGTGTTATTAGCGGATGTGTTCTGAAAGGAATACAACGATGTTGTCTAAAGCAAAATATACAGCTAAATATCTCTAGTGGTGGAAAAGAAAGTTCTTCAATGGTCTGATCTAAGTGATCGTATTAAAAGCAATGGTTCAAATTCAAGTGTGCATAATGAGAGGTAGATGGTGTTAGGTGTGGCTGTTTCTTGGCTAAAAAGAGGGTATTCTCAAAGTTCAAGATATTCTTCCCAGCTAAAGTCAACCTTTGCTCGCTTCCATGAATTTATGAATTGAGGTGGGCTAAACCCTAACTAGGATTGTAAGAAGCATTTATGTTCAAAAGTTAGTTTTTCGTAGTCTGAGGCGGTGTATTGGTGATCTCTTCTATCTCTCAAGGCACTATATCTAGTGGGTTTGTTTGTCTGCAGCGGGATCTATCTCTAGCAAGTAGGTCGTAAAGCAAGCTTTTATCTAGTCTCTTCCCTATATAAGTAATTCATTGTTGAGCTTTATTTCTCATCTGATCCACTCCCCCCTATGCAGGTATTTCCATTTCTCCCTTTCACTAGGACCTGGCTTGGCATTGCGTCAGGACAAAAAAGAACTTACATGCATGAGTTGTAACTCACTATCTATGAAGGATAGCCTGTGAGACTAGAACAACTCGTGAAAAACCAAGAACGAAGGCCAGGAAACATTCTCTATGGAAAGGAAAACCAGTTAGTCTCTCTAGGAAGGTCCGATCTCTCTATCCAACTAGTTATCTATTATCCTGGCAAGAAAGCAGTCTATCTCTAAGAAAGGAAAGAATTGACTGCCTAGCCTATGGTGCAATCCCTGTTTACCTAATTTCTTGAAGCATTAGCTGCATATCAAACTCATATTTTGTTATGGATTTAAGGCTAAGCACTCCTCCTTACCCTTATAAACATAGTAGGGGCTAAATTTTGGGGTAAGGCTTGTTCCCACACTACTTCATGAACTAGCATATTCACAGCATACACCCCTGTTAGAGAAGAAGAGAAACCAGAAAGGAAGAGATAACCACAACCATAAGAGAAGAAGAGAAGAGCCCTAGGAAGGGTAAGCAATAAATTACCTTCCCCCCCGGAGGGACAAGTGGCTTTGCACCTTGGAAAATTGGGAAATTTGAAAGAGAAAAGGTGGTGTTTCAAGCAAGATGGTAGATTTTCTTCAACTTTTCTATTCTTATATATGGACCCCCCCGCCCACACACTAGAACCAACACCCTACAAAAATGACAACAAAAACAATGAGGACAACAAGAACGACGATACAAGAGCCCCCCCTGAGGAGGCATGCAGGAAATAGTGGGGTGTAGGCAAGCTGAGCAACATAGAATAAAAGATAGATGATTCACTTAATGGGCTTGATATTGGGGTCTCAGAAGTATGCATAATGGGTACTCGTTGGATGTGGAATTTAATTCTACATCCAACGAGTGTCTATACTTGAAACTTGAGTAAACCTATAAGGAGATAAGCCAAAAATACAATAAGAAAGTAGTACTCTTCTTTTCTCTCCAAAATCTGTAACTCTTATTTTGCTATTTTAAGTATTATTTTATTATTTTTCCATAGAAGGCCACTTTTAGGATGAAATTTCCACTAATGATAACAAAAGAATCTTCTAACTAGGTCTCTATTCTATTGTGATATGCACAATGGAAGAGATCAATGGATGGAGATGAAACATATTTAAGTTACGAAGAATCTTATTGTAAGTTATTTTAGAGAACTTAGCAAGATTACAAAACCAAAATGCCTCATTCTCATGAAAAGTTTTCTAAAAAAATGTACTTTAAATAACTAATTGGTGGAAAATCAATAGAATCAAACAATGATAATAAGCTATCATACTTGATTATGCAAGAAAATTGTTAGATATATAATCACAATGATTAAGATTATTCAATTGATTAAAAATTCCATCTAGTAGATAACAAAAATATTCTTGACTGATTGTAAGTGTAAATGAAACAACAAAAAACCTTATGTTGAAGGATTAAGCCACAAAATTTCTTTCTTCCCATATATAAAATTTAAAATAAAAAGAGAA
This sequence comes from Pinus tabuliformis, assembly GCA_031772625.1. Classification (NCBI taxonomy): domain Eukaryota; kingdom Viridiplantae; phylum Streptophyta; class Pinopsida; order Pinales; family Pinaceae; genus Pinus; species Pinus tabuliformis. The sequence goes on from CM062804.1 coordinate 1,260,512,658, forward strand.
AAGAGAAGTATGATTTTTTTAATAGATTTCCTCATGTTCATCTTTGATATTTGTAGAAATTTGGGAGGAATTGATTTGACACATTTTGCATGATGGATCATCTTCCACTAACTTATACAACATGTAACTAGCACTAACATAATTATCATATAAGTTTTTATTTACAAAATATACAGTACCACCAAGAAGAGAAGGAAATCGTTTCAATTTTTTTTTTCAAAACAAGTATCAAATGAAATATTTAAATGAGCATCTTGAGACACTTGAAATGAATTCCAAGGAGAAAAACAAATATCATCAGAACATAGAGTTGTAATCTCATATTTGTGCTTAGGTAAACATGATTCTATTAATGGGAAATCATGAGAATTTTCTATATCTAAATCAAAATAAATATGTATCTCACTTTGTAATGTGTGGGATTTAATACTATTAATATTAGAATAATTATAAAAAATAGTTTCTTTCTCCTATAGATCATGGAAAAGATTTGAATTTTCAATATTATTAAATGTATAAGCAAGAGACTTAGTACCAATATCAATATAATGACCTTTTATAACTTCATCATCTTGAACTAAGTTGAAAGAAGCCTCATAATTGCATTCATTCACAATACTTTATTTGTCACCGAAATCTAAACTAGTCGAGATAGGAATTTTAACATGAAGATTGAGAGAATAGTCATTGTATGAATTCAAAATGGAAAACATATTTGGATACATAAAATAATGACTTATAGGTTATAAATAATCAAATGCTTCCCTTAGGGTTAAATTATTTTCATCATCATGAAATAAAACATCTTCCATGCAGTTATTGGATAATCTTTGGTTAAAAGATAGATCTTTGTTCAAATAGTGGGAACTAGTTCTAAATTAGCTTCATAAGAAGAAATATTATTGACATGTCCATTAGACTTTAGATATCATATTTGATCATCTATAATATTTATTTCTATCAAACTTTCTTTCTCATGACAAACATTAAGAGGAGTTTCAAGAACATTTTAAGGTATGAAATTTGAATTGATGAAGTCATTTTCTAATTTCTGAAAATGTGTAAACTAAACACTAATGTGTGCGTTTGCAGAAAAGTTTCAACTTCGTTCTTTGGCTCAATATTAACTAATCACTGAATGCCTTTATTATCATGAATATTATGAGAAAGTTATATGCTACATTCATCATTATTTCTTTCATCATGTGTATTAGTAAGATGAACATGAGCACAAAAACATTCTATCAAATCTTGTCAAGAGGGTAAATCTTCAGGATGAAATATGAAACAAATTAAGATAAATATAGAATAAAATTCATGAACAGATTTTATTGGTAATTCTTTGAACCACTTCTCAATTCTTTCTCGAAAAGTAAGGGTGTTATATGGAATTTGTATCTACGGATAAACACATTTTCCCTAAGTGGGTAGCTACACTTAGAAAAACAGAAAGAAAGTGGTTTAACCTTTTCCTGTAATAGATAGATGAGATGAAGAAACTTACTTGTAATCTTTCTCTTTCTTGATCTCCTTTGAATTTATCTCGTCACTCCCACTCGAACTGAATCCGTTCAATTGGTACCTGTGAATAGAAACAAAAAACGACAACGATCAAAGCATACATGATCTATCTACTATAAACCAATGGAATCGAAAACATTGAAACACATAATCATCATAGATATGAACAAGAATATGAGAAAAGGAACAAACAACTTTATTAATGTAGAAGGAAGAGTTTCACCCAATGTGGTTCGATCTCGTGTCACTCGTCCAGCTTCAGTCAAACCCTCGTCACACCAAAAGCACAACAATCCAGTAGCATAACATTACATGACATGAACTCAAATCTCAAACCAATAGTATTTCTCTACAATCTTCAAATTCCAACCCCCTAATCACTATGATGAGTGGTCAATTTATAGGGAAATGGAGGTGGTTATGCCATAAATTGGGCATTGAATGGCTTTCCAAAATTGGAGTTAGTTTTCATGGAGAAATGGATGAGAGGATAGAGGGCTAATTGATCCATAGCCTATCCAAATTTGATCTCATAGGATGAGATAAGAGCTGGGCATCCTTCTAGAATGCTCTAGAATCAAAGAATATTCCCAGAATCCAATGTGAATTTCGCTCATTCTCACCCAGTGCAGGTCAAAGAGGGCCTAAGTGCACTACAGTGCAGGCCTGAATGGGCTTGCCTACTCTGCAACACAGTTACCCCTGACCAAGGCTGCGTTGGTGTCCCAAGGAGGCATTTCAGCAGGGTTTCAGGCTAGGAAACTTTCATGGATGGAAGCATTCAATTTGATGACTTGTCTAGGGTATGTAATAACTAAATTAGGGTTTGATGAGCCCTAATTGTACTGATCTGAATATCGGGAGTGATTTGCCCAAATAGACCTGTAACAGTTGCCCCTTAAAGCATGAAGTCAAAAATGATAATGTCGAGTGATATGCTTTATTATGTGTTGAGGAGGATCTGAAGCGGATGATGACCTGCATCGATTATAATACATAATATCATGATATTTTTGAATTTTTCATAAATTGCTAAGGGAAGGCATACCCACACTCAACATATATTATTTTCATTACATGTACATAAATCAGATAGTCGTCTACAAATATAGATCCATGATAGGATGACCATTTGTGTAAAGCCATTGTACAGATGATTTAATACTCTCCTGAAATCACAGCCTAGATGGATGAAACTAGATTCGGGGTCTTCTATCTCATCTAATCATTCGCTCAAGTACAAGTCTAACCATGTGAAAATGTGACCTGAAGTCAAACATGGGAAGACACCGTCTGATTAACAGCTAATGATGTAAGCTACTAACAGACGCGAGAGAGATCATTGATAATGATAATGATTCTCAAGGCACTATAGTACATTCTGCATGCTGTGAATAGGTGTTTTGATGTTGAACACCATACAAAGTATTTTGGTCGAAGGCCAGTGATGTCAACCTATTGCCAGAAGTGAGAAACTTTTCATTGATGTATGCAAGCCTCAAGGTACTAGAAAGGTGTTTCTAAGTCAAATTCTTGGATAATGTGCTGATGTCGACAAGAAGCGACTCATCGCAGGAGGACCTTGATGTATCCCCCATCAATGACACGAAATGAGTGTAATGATTTTGAAGACAGAATGTGATTGACGACACAAGGTTCAGGAATGACGGTTATGAAAATGAAGGTTTATGAGTATTGTAAAGGATGAAGTTTACTGAGTGACTTCTCTTGAACATGTCGGCGACACTGAATGAATCGGCAACATTGACCCAAAACCAAAGTGATGGATGGTGTGATAGACCATAGGTATGATAACCATTAAGCAGATAACCCAACCCAAATAGCCACAAAGATGAAGTGAAAGTGTCATGTTCAAGAGAAACTTGCTACCATAAAGTGATTTATCTGTTTTCCCATTTTCCCCAGTCATTGCTGACCAGTACTTCTTTATTTATTTTTTAAACAAGCTTGAGGAGGGTGACATATGCTTGTAGTATAATTCCACCCTTCAGGTGAATCCATCATTATTTGATGTTTTAACGAGCCTAGTGAAGGTGAAAATTGGTCTTGTCATGATGGACAAGATTGTCACTATTTGATATTTTAACGAGTTTAATGACAATGAGAACTCGGTCATTTTCATGTTTAGAGAGTTTGAAAAGGGACAAAAAGAAAACTCCATAAGTTCTTTTTCATAAATTTGTCTCTCAAGTAAAAAAAAGAGTAAAATAATACAAGAGAGAACCTATTGACCATGTTCGATCAACGTATTCTTTTTTCATAAGTAATATATCCCAGTCCGGAAAAGGGTTAAATGTATACTGAGTAGATTGTGTTTTCAATTTGTTTACGAGCTGAAATGGACAAGCGCCTGACAATATTTTCATGTTTCAAGAGTCTGAAAAGATCTTAAAGAGGACTCCACTTAGAGGAACGAGTGGTATTTAGGATAGCAACTGGTTCTGGTGATGTTGGAACTTCTCAAAACATGTTTATTTATGTGAAGAGGCTGGCTAATAAGACCACTTATTGCAACTTTTCCTAAAAAAGGGTAAAACTACTAAGTGAAAGTGTATGATCGGCCAAGCAGATAGTGATGATGGAAGGAGAAAAACAAAGGATCATCTGATGGAAGAGACTGATAAAATGGCAATCACAAGGGTTAAAATGGAGATGAGTTCATTTTTACACAAGCTTGAACCATAGGGAACTATTCTTGGTTTCAGTTTCATGTTTACACAAGCTTGAAATGAAAAGCTATTCTTGGATTCAGTTTCATTTTTACACAAGTTTGAAAAAAGAAAAAACTATGCTTGAGATTGGTTTACATGCCCCCAGCATGATGACTCGATTCTAAGTGAAACTTGGTTCTAGGTGCATGCCCCCCAAGCTTCATTACATTCACCTAAGTAGACTACTTGTGGCTATCAGGTGGATGGAATGAAGGTTCATTTACGAGATCAAGTGAAAGACTTGACTGGGATTTTATGAGATCTAATCAAAGACTCGAATTGGAACTTTGCTCCAGGGGACCTTGTTTCATTTTTTAATGAGCTTGACATAAGACAAGGAACTCTGCTAAGATTCCTTGTTTCATTTTTTAATGAGCTTGACATAAGACAAAGAACTATGCTCTGGGACCTGTTTCATTTTTTAATGAGGTTGACATAGTAAAATAACTATCCTCATATTCCTTGTTTCATTTTTTAACGAGCTTGACACAAGATATGGAGGTATGCTCATATTCCTTGATCACGACCCATAAGAGGTCATGACTTCCAAGAGGTTCTCATCAGATGGGAGAACAATGCTCTGGAAGGGATACGTAGCAAAGAATCCATTAGAGAGATCTAGTTCCAATGCCAATACATAATGCACAACATCACAAAATTGATCGTTAGTTGATGTAGGCATGGAATGGGTTGCCACATAATTCACTCGTGGTGGGGAAGATAACATTGGGACAAAAGGACCATTTAGGGAAGATGGTTGACTGGAAGCCATATTTGAGCTGGGAAATGAAAGCTGATCAACGGTGACAATTCTGCCTTCATGCAGGCAACACATCACTCGAAAGATTGTTGAAACAATAGCTCCATGTCATAAAAATAGTCGTGCCCAAGAAGTAAATTTTAGTCTAAAGGGCCTGGGACTACCATCACATTGAGATAAACAAATTTTCCTCCCTAAGTAATAGGCAACTGAGGAAGGATCCCTAATGGTTGATTGGTTCCTCTATTAAAAGCCAACAGATTCTATGTAACAAGCACAAGTGGCGGCAAACCAAGCACCTACCAAGTAGTGGAGGAAATGATACTCACAGATGCACCTTAATTTATAATAGTGCCAGACAATCATATTATAAACCTGTACTATGATCTAGAAAGGCACATAAGAAGGAAGACGACATCCTGCCAGTCGATTCCAAGCAAAGGAAGTGACAAGACTACTTGGAGGGGGTACCGTAAGAACGGGAGAATTATCCCCTTGAGTTACGAGAACGGAAGGATCTTCCTGCTGTCTTGATGGAACACGATGGTTGCCTCCAAGCTCATTGGAATCTGAAGAAATGAAAAGAACCTGAGTGGTATCATACTCGCTTTCTACAATAAAGGTACGATTAACTGAAGGTGAAATTGGGTCAACTATTTCCTCAACCTATGACTGGTTAGGTATAGACTCATAACAGAGAGTGGGTTTGACCGACGATTGATTTGGATTAGTCACTTCATCAACTAGTGAAGGATTAAGGGAGAGTCTCTTGTAACCAGATGGAAGTCGCTGCGAAGAAGTAGGATGATTATCCAACACTTTTTGGGCTTCATCCAGATAGGGACAAAGGTGAATGGGGTGATTCCCTTTGCATAACCTATAGGGAAACTTAACTTCACTCTTGTTTTCATGAACTTTACTACCACTAGTTGATGGTGTATCACCAGAATGATCTCCAGAAGTTGATAACACAGGATGATGTGAACGAGAATACCATTCTTCTAAGATATGAGGAATACCAGAACAATTTCGAAGAAGATGGTCTCCCGTACAAAGTTCGCAAGGATATCAAATTTTGTGAGTCTTATCATATGGTTTCTCATCAGAAGTTGCATTCAAAGAAATGGTTGCTTGGTTGCCCCCCTGCTGAATTCTCTTCTTCTTCTTCTTCTTCTTCTTATCCACCTGGTTACTAGTGTCAATACTTTCACCAGGTGAAGAGGAAGAAGGGGAGGAAGAAACAACTGATGAAGAAGGTAAAGGGTCAACTTTAGGATCAACTGGAGGTTGATTTTGTCCAGGTGGAGGAGTACTTGATTGCAGAGAAATCACGACATTTTGAACCAAGGAGGTTGAAAACAACCATACTGGCAAGCCAATGGTAAATCCTGGAAGGGATAATGTAGCCATATATGGAGCACCAATATTTCTGAAAGGAGGAAAAGGACTAGGATTCCCATCAAAAGGAATTCCTTAATCGGTGAACTCTGGAGTTGTTGCCATATGTCTCAACATAATATCAACTAAGGAGTGACGTGGAGGATGTTATCCACAATCAATTAATTTTATTTTAATCAAAATAACATAATAAAATAAAAGAGGGATAATCTAGGCAAAAGGATTATTGAGTAATTGTGAACTGCAATATACTGTCTTAGTAAACCAAGGACTTAACATACGTGCAAGTAATCTTCCCAGATGTTGTTTTCGGTGTATCACAATATATAAGGCGGCCGACTAGGTTACCTATGGATGGATAACAACCTAATGTAGTCCTCCCAAATATACCCGAAAGTACGTGGAGGCCCAATCTGTGTTAGCGTTGTCTAATGCAAAACTGCATAGTGAGAGCATTCCTTTATACTTTTCGTATTATAACACCACCCGATATACCCGAAAGTACATGGATGAGCTACGATATACTTATGTACATGGAATGAGGTATCACACTCGGAATGTATCGTAGACCATTAGCGACAGCTGCTATGTTTAACGACGTCGGAACACGTCTCTAGCTTAGACCTCTAAATGTTATGCGTTAAGTTACAATGCTCCATTAGGTTAATTGATATAAATTTTAGTTGATCTTGTTTAAAAGTTTGCCTTTCAGGTTCACCGTGTGATGTTTTTGAAACTCCTAGAATGCAACTATGATGAGAAACATTCTTTTCATTTGATTTGAACAATGAAAACCGTAACTAAAAGGGATAGAGCAATCATAATCTTCAAACAAAGAGAATAGAGCACATCTAATGCAACTTTCCCTACACTATTCCTACAAGCACACACAAAATTTTAAATGCCTAATGCATGTTTTTATTTTCATTTCCTTTAATATTTAGATGAAAAAAAGGAAACTAAATGCACAAATGATCAATCAATACTTTTCGCAATAAATGAAGACTTTACGACAATTACTTTTTCAGAAAAGACTAACTGATGTAAGCTAACTTTGACAATGAATTGATAATGATAAAGAAATCAATTAAGAAACACTAAACAATCAAGACCAAAGCAGGGATAGGAGAAGAAATACAAACTGATTTCAGAACCATAGAAAAACATTTATCTTTCAGCAAAACACATCAGAAGAATATTTGGAAAAAACCAAGCCAAAGGTGGGTTTTTTAGCCTAACAGGGATTAGCATAGCCTAGAGTGGGAGACAGTGTGCTGCAGTGCACTGTCTCTAAGCTAAGGTTGCTCTGTAGTGCACTGTGTCAAGACCAACACTGCACTGGTGCTAGAGAGTCCAATCAAAAGACATTCAAACACACTTTTTTGACCGAAAACAATTCAAAATGACTGAAAAGAGACCAATGAAGTGAAGTAAAGTCTACTAGGATGTAATATGATGAGGATAAACTACCAGGAATGACATTCCTTCCCCAACGGAGTCTCCAATTTCTTATATGGAATTTGTATCTATGGATAAATACATTTTCTCTAAGTGGCTAGCTACACTTAGAACAATAGAAAGAAAGTGGTTTAACCTTTTCCTATAATAGATAAATGAGATGAAGGAAATTACTTGTAATCTTTCGCTTCCTTGATCTCCTTTGAATTCCTCCCATCGCTCCCACTCGAATTGAAACCTTTCAATCGGTACATGTCAACAGAAACAGAAAATGAAAATGATCAAATCATACATGATCTATCTACTATAAACCAATGGAATTGACAACATTGAAACACATAATCATCATAGATATGAACAAGAATATGAGAAAAGGAACAAACAACTTTATTAATGTAGAAGGAAGAGTTTCACCCAATGTGGTTCAATCCCGTGTCACTCATCCAGCTTCAGTCCAACCCTCGTCACACCAAAAGCACACCAATCTAGCAGCATAACATTACTTGACATGAACTCAAATCTCAAACCAACAATATTTCTCTACAATCTTCAAATTCCAGCCCCCTGATCACTATGATGAGTGGTCAATTTATAGGGAAATGGAGGTGGTTATGTCATAAATTGGGCATTGAATGGCTTTCCAAAATTGAAGTTAGTTTCCATGGAGAAAGGGATAAGAGAATAGAGGGATAATTGATCCATAGCCTATCCAAAGTCGACCTCATAGGATGAGATAAGCGTTGGGCATCCTTCTAGAATGCTCTAGAATCTGAGAATATTCCTAGAATCCAATGTGAATTTCTCTCATTCTCGCCCAACGCAGGTCAAAGAGGGCCTAAGTGCACTTTAGTGTATGCCTAAATGGGCTTTCCTTCTCTATAGCGCAGTTACCCCTGACCAAGGCTGCGCTGATGTCCCAAGTAGGCATTTCAACAGGGTTTCATGCTAGGAAACTTTCATGGATGGAAGCAACCAATTTGATGACTTGTTTAGGGTATGCAACAACTGAATTAGGGTTTGATGAGCCCTAATTGTACTGATCTGAATGTCGGGAGTGATGTGCCCAAATAGACATGTAACAAAGAGTGAATAAACTGCATAATTCATTGTTATTAGATATTCTAAAATATATACATTTACTAATAAAATGACAAATATGATCAATAACAAAAATTATACTCTCACCATCAAATCTTAATTTTGACAAAGATTCAACTGTAATTTTGGGAATGCTTCTAATGGGTTGGTATGAACTAAAAGCATGTTCCAAAATAGAAATTTGGATAGGATGTAACACACCCCCTACTATCCCTAGCCCCTATTAAGAATAGAAGGACATAGATACTCCAATGACCCAATCTCCAAGGTCTCGTTATGGAAATGGGTTCTAAGAATTTTTATCTTTTTCAACTTCCTCAAAACTCAAAATGGATGACATATTTGCATGTGTCTCGTCGATACCTTTCCAATGATATAAATTTTCTTTAATTCGAATCCCATATCAAAAGATATAGAGAATTAAAAATTGGCCTATTAGCCCTTGCCATGCCATCTGAGCTACCAGGTGGCACCCCATGCAATGCCCACATGGAAGCTATGAAACCTGGAGAGTCTACGTGGAAAAATGCATTGACCTTCATGGTCGGAGGTCAACCCTTCTGTGCCAACCGCAAGTCACTACGCTTTCCCCCAACTCGACTAGCCTGACCTCCCAAACCCTAACCTAAATATGAGTCTGACCTTACTCCAGCACAACACTTGTTCAGATGAAAACACACCCGAGTACTTCCTTCTAGAAAAGTCAACTGACCTCCTACTTGGCGGGCCTTATAGGTGAGTTTCGTCTTATCCTGCGAACGATTATACTTAGAATATTTTTCCATTTTCCTTGAAAAATAAGCCTGGATTAAGGACTTCATGACTCAACTATCTGATTAGCTAGAAATTCATGAGGTTGAGGATAAAGATACAATATATTTCACCTCTCTTTTGGTGCACCATGGCCATGGAGGCCACAAATCAATGTGTTTAGATACATCAGCAATACTTCACTCAAATACACTAAATTCCTACTCTCAGAGTCCCCATTAAACGAGAATAAGCTTTTTCCCTTACATTTCATGGATAAATACATATAAAATGTACACCTATGTACACTTCTCAGAACCTTATGGAAATCAATCTAGTTTTCCAAACAACAACATAATCATGTGTTTCTTTTTAGCAAACTAGTCACATCCTTTAAGTAATATGTACAGGGTATTACTCAGACATGTTAACATATTTTTGCATATGGTACATCCCATCCATTAACATGAATTTTTATACCCAAAAGAACACAAGGAAACCAACCTTTTGTAGATCTAGGCAAGCAAGTCAATATTTCCTAATTACACAGGATTTCAACCATAACAAAGATGTAACCATATCCGAGACTCAAGAAAACAGATAGAGCTTAAGCTTAGACTTAAACATAGGAATTGGTCATTCCTCAACAAATTCAAGAATCAACATTTCCATCTACACATGGAAATTCACATTCCTCAACACCATCATAAGCTTTTAATCAGTACACTAACATGTACATATCATTCAAATATAAGAAGCATAAGAAAATACTTATCTTATGTGGAAAAATAGATTGGCCACTGAGATTGAGACTTCAAATCTCCACCCAAATGTCAATTTTTGTGGCTTGGGTGGTACTCCCACACACTAGGGTATAGGGTTTGGGATAAGTTTGACTCAGATTGGTTTTGTGGGAAATGTACCGAAGCAGAGAGTTTTGTACCAGAAGTTGTGGGCATGAAACCAAGTGGATATTTTGATGGTTTGATGATTGAGAGAATGTGAGGCACCCTTGAAGGGCTAAGTGGCATCAAAGAGTTCAATGAGGTGGCTTTGGTTGGATGAAAATAATTTATGTCTTATGTTTTTATGGAGTTTAAACAAATTGTTTAAGTGAGCTTGGAGTTATATGATGACCCTTGGTGGTTAAGGGAAACCCACCAAGAAATCTATAAATAGAAGAAAATGATTAGCTCATTAACACCATCCATGTGTATCTCATCAAAGTGAAAAATAATATAATATGGCTACAAACATAGATGAGATAATCCGAGTTGGAGAAGAGGTTGTGTTTGGATCTCTTTCTTGTGTTTTGGTTTGGACGTGTTAGGGAGAAGGCTTGTCGATTATACAAGGAACAGTTTGGGCATACATTGTGTAACATCTCTGTGATTTTGGCTGCAATAGTATTATTCCCTAGGAGAGGGATGAAACCCCTATAACAACTACTAAGGAGGGCCATGAGGCATGTTTTAGGGGGCCGAGTAGATTGGCAAGTTTTTGGAGCTAGGCCACATGCATTGAGGAACCAACACAAATATTGAAGGGAGGTTTGTACATGTTTTAAATATATATCTATATATATATATATATATATATAGATATAGGTTGAGATTAGGGTAGGTTTGTCTATGCTACGGGAGCCCTAAAAGAGGGTCATATAACTCAGGAATTGTGCTTAGGACATTGAAAATTACAAGGTTATTGAATAAGTCTTATAAAGGTATATGATTGGTATTTCTATGTTGATTAATGCTAGGGATAGTAGCTCTATCGTAGTGATGTTTTGGATAGAGGTTTGAACATCCTATGTACAATACTTGTGTGGTTTGTTAGTGGTTATGTACTTGTGCCCTAGTATAGTGAACACGGGAAGGCTTGTTACTCTTAAGAGGGAATCTTGTTGAGCCCTATTTCAGTGATTTATAGTGGGTGAAATCAGTGATAAGAGAGCAACATTGAAACCCTAAGTCTGGTCATATTTGGAGTAGCAGAGAGGAAAGAAGAGGGTAGTTGTGAAAACCATAAGAATTGGCACTCCTGGTGGAGTAGGATAGAAGCTAGAGGGTAGACTTGTATGGGCCAAATTTCAGTCATTGTTGGAGCGGCAAGAGGGTTGATAGTGGTAGTTTGAGTAGTTGGAGATGTAAGCTTCTTGACATTGAAGAAGTTGCAATGATCAGTAGAAGAGGAGGCAAAGTACCTTCTAGATGTGTTCAATATATGTGGACTGAAAGGGTTGTGGAAGCATTACCCTAGCAAGTAAGTCAAGTGTACCTTGTTCAGGGACATAATGGTGATCATAGTTGTTGATACCAAGCCCTTATTTTTTCTTGTATCAAGGGTGATTGTAAGTGACATGATCACTGATATGTGAGCGCTAAGATTATTGCATTAAATTTTTTAATATAACAAGTTCTGGGTTAAAATTTATCTTGTGTACTACTTGATTCACTATTATATATTTCTATTGTTAAAAGTGTTTATGTTGTGGGATTTGAGTTTCTTTGTGATCATGATATTAGAAACAAACCTGATTCTTGAGTGCCATGGAAAAATCAACTTGGAATCAAAGCTACTTTGAAGGGCCAATGAGTTAGACTGTGCACAAAGTACAACTCAAGAGGGAGTTGGTTACATGGTTATTGAAGCACTAATAGTAATGGCTAAGTTGTTGGTTGGTTTGTGATACGAGGATAGGTTGGATGGGTTGTCTAACTATAGTCTTTGGAAGAAAAGGATCAAGCTAGTCTTAATGGTGAACAAGATCTGGGAGCTTGCCAACAAGGAGATATAGAAATTGACTAACACTAAGGAGTTGGAAGCATATGAGGAGTTGGATATGAAGGAAAAGTCGATCATCCTAGATGGTGTCAAATCTCACTTGATACCTCATATATCCAGGAATAACACTACCCATGAGATATGGAAATCTCCTTAGCATCTATTAAGAATAAGAACAAGAACTAGCTGTTGGTATTGAGATATAAGTTGAAGAGCACCAATATTTTGGATGGTGAAGGAGTGGTCCCATATATAATGATACTTTCTAAGGTTCAAGATGAACTTTTTTCCATCAGTGAGCCTTTTTCAGATTATGAGTTAGTGAGGACTGCTTTGAAAGGGTTTATCGAGGAATGGAAGCCCTTCATCAAAGAGATTGTCACTCAAGAGAAGATGCTAGATTGGAACAAGTTGTGGGATGACTTCATCCAAGAAGAACTGCAAGATGAGGACCTTCATAAGAAGAATAATTATGTTAAGGAAAATGTGGCTCTTGTAGGGAGGATGAAAGGAAAGAAAAATAAGGAATTGAGAAGGTTGAAGTGTTCGAAAAATAAGAAGGGAGACAATGAGAAGAAGAAGGGAAAGGAGATAGTTAGTGTTGTTACATCCTCTGAGCTGGGTGACCTCTTGAGAAGATTAAAGGACAAGGATTTTTCTCTATTTTATGATTACTTTAAGGGTACCATCGATGATACTGCATGGTACATGGATAGTGGAGCATTGAATCATATGATAGGTTTGCGTGATGTTTTCGAGAATCTAACTGAATGGGACTCAAAGTTGCACATAACAGTTGGAGACAAGAGTCGGGAAGAGATCATAGGATCGGGTGTTGTGCCATTCATGATGGATTCAACTAGGTTGGTGTGAGTTCTAGAGGTATTATGGGCATCAAAGCTCAAATACAATGTGCTATCAGTCTTAGTGATTGAGGCAAAGGGGTTTTGAGATGATTTTCCAGGATGTTAAAGTGGGACTCAAGTCTAGAGGCTCTAACTCAGGTAGAGTTGTCTTTGGAGTTAGGGAGAATGGTTTATACTAGCTAACAGGAAAGCCTATAGATCATGAGAAGAAGAAAGACGTTCCTAAGGCTCAGAGGGAGTAGATTTCAAGTGGAGGTATGTAGGTCTAGAGGGAGAATCTATAACCCAAGAAGAGTGCATGGTCAATGGGAAGCATTGGGACTTCTACAAATGGAAAGAAGAAATTATGGGATGGCATGAAGGCCTATTAGGAAATGAATAAGAATAAGGAATGTTCTAGTAGTATAGACACTATCGAGATGATCATGGTTCATTGTACATGTTATGCTGTAGTGGTGAATGCCAGAAGTTGGGCTAGTGTCGCTTGTGACAATGATGACGAGATACTTCTGAGTGGTGGAAATAACTCCCTCGCTTAGAGGGAGTGTTGAGTTGTGTAGATTGGGAAGTACTCCAACACCCTAGGGTACATGGCTTGGTATAAGTTTGGCCCACATGGGTTTTGTGGGTAATGTACCCAAGTAGTGGGTTTTCCACCCAAAGTTGTGGGTTCAAAACCAAGAGGATATTTTGATGATTTGATCTTTAAGAGTGTGTAACGAAACCTTAAAGGGATAAGGGGCATCAAAGGCTTAAATGAGGTGGAATTGGTGGGGTGAAAATAATTTTCATCTTATGTTTTTATGGAGTTAAAAAAAAATTGTTTAGGTCGTCTTGGAGTCATGTGATGACCCTTGGTAGCTAAGGGAAACCCTCCAAGAACTCTATAGATAGAAGAAAAGATTTACTCATCCACACCATCCAAGAGCATCTCATTTAAGTGAAAGAAAATATCATCTATGTGCGGACCTAGAGGATACAATCTGTGTTGGAGAAGAGGACATGTTTGAATATCTTTCTTGTATTCTAGTTTGGACGTATTAGGGAGAAGTTTTGCTGATTTTGCAAGAAGAATTATGGGAATATGTGTTAAGTCCCTATAATACTAGTGATTACCCCATTACTTTTTTCATTGTATCCCTTATTGTCATTGTTGTGGCCCTATTGTCCCGATATTGTTATTATTGTGCACCCCAGAAGCCCACTATTGTTATTTATGTGGCCTTATATTATTATGGTTAGGTCGGCTTGGGTTATATTGTGAACCCTTAGACTCCTATATATAGAAAGCAGGTTTTGTCATTTGGATCATCCAAGAATTGTTCATTTGTGTAATGTAAAGAAGGTTGCCCCCTCTGTTGGGTTGTGTTATATTCTTTCCATGTAGTTAAATGGGGGCCACAAGAGAGCTTAGTCATTTTCCCAGCCCCGAAATGCGCATTGTCTCTCTACACCAAGAGAACTTCGCAGAGCTCACAAATTTTGTCAATGCATCTGCAGTATTCTTCAAAGTGTCCACCTTTACAAGCAACACCTTTTTGTCTTCTATCATATCCCTCACAAAGTGATACTGAACATCAATGTGCTTTGTCTATGAATGATATGCAGCGTTCTTTGCCAAGAAAATTGCACTTTGGCTGTCACAGTCTATCCTTATAGCTTCCTATACTAACCCCATACTTGAACACAATCTCTGCAACCAAACTGCTTCCTTGCTTGCATGAGTGGCTACCATGTATTCTACCTCTGTAGTTGATAGTGCCACTACATATTGTTTCTTACTCATCCAACTGACTGCACCTCCAAATAGGTTAAACACATACCCACTTGTAGATCTTCTCTGATCCAGATCTCCAACCCAGTCTGCATCAACAAAGCCATGAATATCCAACACTCTGTCCAATCCTGGTCTTCCTTGGTAGCATAGACCATAATCACTAGTGCCACACAAATACCTGAAAACCCACTTCACTGTTGTCCAATGCTCCTTTCTTGGTTTTGACATAAACTTGCTCAATACTCCCACTGCATGTGCAATGTCTGGTCTAGTACAGACCATTACATACATTAGGCTACCAACTGCACTTTCATATGGAACACGGGACATGTCTTCTTCCTCTTCTTGTGTCTTGGGACATTGCTCAGCAGATAACCTCACACCTACAGGAATAGGAACCTTCACCAGTTTACTATCCTGCATATTAAACCTCTGTAGTATTGTCTCAACATACTTCCTCTGGTTTAACCAGAGCTTCCTCTTTGCTTGATCTCTCTTAATTTCCATGCCCAAAATATAGTTTGCACCACCAAGATCTTTCATGTCGAATTTGGAGGACAATTGGGTCTTCAAATCCTGGATAATTTCTTTGTCATTTCCAACCAACAACATATCATTCATATACAAGACAGTGATCTGCTTTGCTTCTAGTGAAGCCAAGTCCCCGTATAAATGTATCAAATTTATGATACCATATCCTTGGTGATTGTTTTAACCCATACAAATACTTCTTTAACTTGCATACCAATTCTTTCTTACCCTTCGTTGCAAAGCCTTCAGGTTGCTTCATGTAGATTTCCTCTTCCAGATACCCGTGAAGAAATGTTGTCTTCACATCCATCTGTTCTACCTCAAAATCAAAAGCAGCAACAACAGATAAAAGTAATCTAATAGAAGTTACCTTGGCAATAGGAGAAAAAATATCACCAAAATCAATTCCTAGCACCTGGGAATAACCTTTTGCTACCAACCTAGCTTTGTATTTCTCTACTTTTCCTTCTGCATTTGTCTCCTTTTTGAACACCCATTTGCTGCCAATGGGTTTCCTTCCAGTCAGAAACTCCACTAGATCCCAAGCCTCATTTTTGTGCAAAGATGCCATTTCATCAACCATGGCCTCTTTCCAGAGTTTCCCATCCTTTGAATCTACTGCTTCCTTCATAGTTTTGGGATCATCGTCAGTAATATATAAAGCAAAATTTGAATAGAAAGAAGATGGACTATACCTTTCAGGCTACCTTCTTTCTTGAACTGATCTTCTCACAATCGGAGTTTGTGGCTCTTCATCTTCTAATTCCTCCTCTGTTGTAGAGTCTGATTCTTCCTCCTTTAGCTCAAACTCTATCTTCTCAGGTTCCTTTCGTTGGACTTCATGTTTAATAACATCTTTCACCTCTCTGAACACCACATCTCGGCTATACACAACCTTCCATGTGACTGGGTTCCAAAGCTTATAACCCTTTAAACCATCCTTATACCCAATAAAGATGCACTTTTCAGATTTACTATCCAACTTGGTTCGTTTCTCTGGAACATGTACATATGCATCACATCCAAATACCCTCAGATGTGAAAGAGAGGGTTTCTTACCAGTCCATACTTCTTGTGGAGTCTTATCCTCCAACACCGATGAAGGTGACCTATTGACCAGGTAACATGCAGTATCCACCGCCTCTGCCTAGAATTATTGTCATAACCCGGCACCACTGAGCATGCTTCTTGCCCTTTCCATCAACGTCTTATTCATTCTTTCTGCAACTCCATTTTTTTGAGGTGTATATGGAGTAGTCTTCTGCCGTGATATACCACACTTCTTACAGTATTCTTCAAATTCCTTACTGCAAAACTCTCCACCATTATCTGTCCTTAGCACCTTTATCTTCTTCTCTGTCTGGCTTTCCACTAGAGCCTTGAATTCTTTAAACCTGTCAAAGACTTCAAATTTCTTCTTAAGGAAATATATCCATGTATTCCTTGAGAACTCATCTATAAATGATACATAGTACATAGACTTACCCAGTGATGGAACCTTCATAGGTCCAAACACATCATTGTGCACGAGCTCTAATATCTGTTTCACCCTCTTACTTCTAGAGGGGAAACTCACCCGATTCCCAGATACACAATTTTCACAGAAATCAAAATCCAGAGAGCTATTACTCATACCTTCCACCATACCTTTACCATGAAGTATCCAAAGGCCCTTTTCTCCAATATGTCCAAGCCTTTCATGCCACAGCATGGTCTTCTCTCCAAAGACCACTAGATTTTCTGCTCCACTTTCAGGAACCACATAACTATTGCACCCATCAATAACAGTGTTATCTTGCATCTTGTACAGAGTTCCAATCCAAACTCCCCGTATCAATACCAGTGCTCCCTGAACCATCTTGCAGGTATCCTTCTCGAACACTATTTTTACACCTGCATCATCCAGCTTGCTAACAGAAATCAGATTTCTGGCTAATGTAGGAATATGTAGAACACCCGGAAGTGTTCTAACCCTTCCACCTTGCAACTTCAACTTCACTTTTCAGCGACCAACGATTCTAGCCTTCCTGTCATCCCCCAAGAAGACATCACCACCATCATATTTCTCATATTTGCAGAACCACTCTCTATGGGGAGTGAAGTGAAAGGATGCACCTGAGTCAATCAACCATGCCTCATGATCTACATGTGTACTTGAAGAAGCCAAGTACACATCCCCACCTTCATTTGAGGTGGTTTTTGCCTCTGCAGAAGGAGCCTCATTAGATCCCTTTCCTTTGTCAGGAGCTTTAGATTTACAGTCCCTTTTGTAGTGCCCTTTCTTTCCACATTTCTAGCACACCACCTTTACAGGTTTTCCTGGAGATTTAGATCTCCCTCCAGATTTAGATCTCCCACTCGATGACTTATTTTTGTTTCTATTCTGGGAACGTCCTTGTACAGACAAGGCATCACCATTTTGGCTCTCCATATTTTTCCGTCTCATCTCCTTCGTCAGCAAGGATGAGACTATTTCTTCAAAATGCAAGGCAGTTGCATTGCTACCTATTGCAATAACCAGACTATCCCACGAATCTGGTAGAGAACACAACAAACTAATGCACTTATATTCATATGAAATTTTAATATCAACAAATGCTAACTAAATTACCACAGTATTAAATGCATTCAGATGCTCTGTCACCAAATCTCCATCTTTCATACTCAGGTTATACAACTTTTTCCGCAGGAAAAGTTTATTCACCAGAGACTTAAATTGGTACAAAGTCACTAACTTGTCCCACAAAGCCTTCATCGTAGCTTCCCCTGATACATTCAACAATACTGAATCATAGACACACAATCGTATTGTGTTCTTTGCCTTCTGATCCAACTTCTTCCATTCTTCATCGGTCACTCCCGTTGGTTTACTACCTGGATCTACCGCGATCCACTGATCTTTATCCACCGACAGATCCTCCATCTTGAGTTTCCACAACTAAAAACTCTGACCATTAAATTTATCGATCTCTATCTTTCCACCACTCACCATATTCTTTCACCACTAGAATTGATCTCGCAGATCTCCCACTGAACAGGGTCTACCACAGGCCCGAGCGAAACCCCTCAGCAATAAAGGCATCCCCTTGAAGCCAAAAATAGCTTTGATACCAAATGTAGGTTTTAACCCCTTACAGAAATTACCTGCATACGAATTCTAAAACACAGAAAAATAAACAATGCAAGAGCATAACACATAAAACACATATACACAGAGATTTTCCCACTGGATCCCAAAACCGAGACTACCAGCTTGATTTTTCATTATGTTCCTTTCAATGTTACAATACATATTTATGCATGCTGAAGCATCCAATACCATGGACTGAAAACCATCGCGTCCAATAACATGGACCAAAAACCATCGCATCCAAAAAACATGTGTGAAAATCATGCACAAAACCATAGGTGGGTCCGCCCAACCTAACATAGGGTCCAAAACCAAAATTTTCTGAGGCACTGCCCCGGACCCCATAAAGTGGGGTTACGAGTGCCCTTCAAACCCCCTGTTAACTACTTGGAAAGAATATAACACAACCCAACATTGAAGAGGCTGAATTATAAGGCGTTGATCTATCTTTTCTATATTTTTGTGAGCTGGTTTCATAACATTTGGTATCAGAGCTGTGGATTCTAGGGTTTCGCTGCTCCAAACAGGGCATCGTGGAATTTTTGCTATAACTTTTTTTTTGTGACATTTCAGAAGCTAAACAAAAAACCCATTTGGGTTGAAATCGTTCTAAACCTTGGGTCCAAATTTCAGAGCTTTTAACGCTATATTTTCGGAGATATGATTTGAGGAATTTGGCCTTTTTACAGACTTCCAAATTACATTCCAAACAGGTGACCTGGGGAAAATAGTCATAACTTTTGTTTTGAACATCAGATTGAAATTTCATAAGAATTCACAGAAAGAGGATAGACTATAGTTTCCTCTATATATTTTTCAGATCCTAAGGTCAAAACAGTGACACGTGGAACTTCATACAAGTTCGCTCTTTTGAAAATGTATATAATTAGGTCATCTTGGGAGATTGTGCATAACTCTTTCTTGGAGAATCTAAATTAGATAAGGCTGGTGGAATTGATAAGAGGACACAGAGGGCTACTACAGGTTATAATTTCAGAACTGGAAGATCTGAAATTACAGAGATACATCAGATTCAATATCAGGTGCCTACAAAGTAAAAAAAGGTGTGTATTTTTTTTAAATATTTTCATAAGCTTGGTTTGAAAAATTAGTTTGAAGGAATTCAAAGGGCATAGTGAAGCATTATTATTGGTAATTAATGCCCTGAAGAAAGAAAATGGAAACACCTAGTAAGCAACTTGAAAGCTCTAGCATGACTCATGAAGAAGAGGAAGAAATGCTACATGATATATCAAAATTACGAGACCAAGTGCAACAAATGTCACTCTCACAAAAGCTAACAGAAGCTAAGATAAATGGCGTGGAATCTAAGATAAATGGCGTGGAAGCTAAGATGAATGGTGTGGAAGCTAAGATGAATGGCGTGGAAAATAAGATGGATAGCATGGAAGCTAAGATGGACGGCATGGAAGCTAAGATGGATGGTATGAAAACATTGTTACTAGAAAGGTTTCCTAATGGAAAAAAGGTAGGAGAAGAAACTCATAATGAGAACAAAAGGAATTTTAATCATGATTTGAAGAATGACAACATGGAAGATTTGAAGAAAGACATTGAAGGATTAAAGGAAGGTTTGACAAAGTTGCTACAAGAAAGGCTTCTTAATGGTGAAAATGTTGTAGAGGAAATTCATGATGAGAACAAAAGAAATGTTAATCATGATTTCATAGACTCTAACATTGGAACAAAAACCCACCATGTTCCAAAGATCGATATGAGGAAGTTTGATGGTAAGGATCTCGTAACATTGATACTACAGATGAAGCAATTTTTCGATCTCCATAATGTGCAAAACACACAAAAGGTATGCATTGCAACTTTATATTTGGAACCAAACCAGTTTGTATGGTATCAATGGCTTTGCTCTCGTAAACAAATTGTGACTTCGGCAATTTTTACGGAAGAAATGACAACACATTATGAGGATACAAAAAACAACACTTTTTTAGCCAATTGATAAACCTCAAACAAAACGGTTCAATGAGAGAGCACATTGAGGACTTCCACAAATTGAATATAAGGGTAAAAAACATTCCAGAGGAGCATAGGATTGATATGTTCATAGAGACTTTAAAGGATAACATCCAACATGAGGTTCGTCTTTGGGAACCTGACTCATTGGAGAAGGCATTCAGGTTGGCAAGAAAAATGGAAAGCAAAATTATGGCAACAAGGAAGCCTACCACTCACAACTATAAGGATGGAAGTGTTGTTTCCCCCAGCCATCCATAACCTACAAGGTTAACACCCCAACAATTGGAAGAAAAAAAAGCAAAAGGGCTTTTTTATAGTTGTGATAGCAAATACACTAAAGGTCATAAGTGTGCTGAGAAGAAATTATTTTACATAGATTGTGAAGAGGAGGAAGAAAAGGAACAAGAAACACCAAAAGAAGAGGATATACACCAGGTACAAACCCTAGAGAAAGAAGAAATGAATCCAACCATATCTTGTAATGCATTGGCTAGAATTACCACTCCTCAAACTATCAAGATAGAAGGACATATCAAGAAGAAAAAGGTAATAGTGTTGATTGATTCGAGAAGTACCCATAATTTTATTCATTGTAAGATAGCCAAGGAATTGAATTGCTTCTTATATCTAGCACCAGAGTGTCAAGTGATGGTTGCAAGTGGAGGAATCATAAATTTCTCTGGAAAGTGCCATAATATCAAGCTATCCATGGGAGAATATGTATTGAATAGCACAATGCTTTTCATTTCAATGGGTGGTGCTGATGTTGTACTAGGAGTCCAATGGCTACAATCCTTGGGTACAATAGCTTTTAATTTTAAAGAACTTTTCATGAAATTTTCTTTAGAAGGAAAGGAATTTGAATTAAGAGGTATCGCAGGGAAACCAGGAAAGATAATCAACTCTAATGGAATGACAAAGCTTCTAAGGAAAGAACAATGGGGCGTAATTGCACAAATATGTTCGCTAGAGGTTCCCACATAAAAATCATCTATTTCTCCAGATATCCAAAAAGTCTTGGACAATCATTCCAAGGTATTTGATACTCCCAAAGGTCTCCCACCTATTCATGATCAGGATCATGCTATTCATTTGATTCCAAGAAGTGTTCCTCTAAACATCAGGCCTTACAGATAACCCTATGCCCAAAAAAGTGAAATTGAATGTATGGTTGCAGAAATGCTAGAGGCTGGTGTAATTCAACCTAGTCAAAGTTCTTTCTCTGCTCTAGTAGTATTGATGCACAAGAAGGATGGATTATGGCGCATGTGCCCGGATTATAGGGATCTCAACAAACTCACTATTAAAGATAAATTTCCCATTCCTATCATTGATGAACTATTGGATGAATTGCATGGATCGATTTACTTCACCAAGTTAGATCTTCAGGATATCATCAAATCAGAATGAAGACTGACGACATTCTAAAAATGGTATTTAGAACTCATGAGGGTCATTATGAATTTTTGGTCATGCCTTTTGGCATTACCAATGCACCTTCTACATTTCAAGGTTTGATGAATTCCATTTTCAAACCCTTCCTTAGAAAATTTGTGTTAGTATTTTTTGATGATATACTAATCTATAGCAAGTCTTGGAAGGATCATGTTCAACACGTTGACAGGGTGCTCAACCTATTGAAGGAGAAACAATTATATGCAAAAATTTCCAAATGTTTCTTTGGAGTACAAGAGGTGGAATATCTGGGTCATATTGTATCTCATGAATGTGTTAAGGTAGACCCTAGCAAAATTAAATCCATTAAGGAATGGAAAATCCCCACATCCATAGCATTTGCAAGGATTTCTCAGATTGACAAGGTATTACCACAAGTTTGTTAAGAATTATGGGAGAATAGCAGCACCTCTAACAATATTATTGAAGAAAGATTCATTTTTATGGACTCCAGAAGCAACAAAGGCCTTTGAACATCTTAAAGAGGCAATGTGCCAAGCACCGGTCTTAGCTACCCCGACTTCAAAAAAACCTTTATTGTGGAATGTGATGCCTCAGGAA
This sequence comes from Pinus tabuliformis, assembly GCA_031772625.1. NCBI lineage: Eukaryota > Viridiplantae > Streptophyta > Pinopsida > Pinales > Pinaceae > Pinus > Pinus tabuliformis. Next base: position 1,260,535,474 of record CM062804.1, read on the forward strand.
ATGGAATTGGTGTTGTTTTAATGCAAGAAGAAAGACCCATTGCTTTCGAAAGTCGTCCAATCAAAGGAAAGTATTTACACAAAGCTATTTACAAGAAGGAAATGTTGGCAATACTACATGCACTTAAGAAATGGCGACCATACCTAATGGGAAGACACTTCAAGGTAAAAACGGATCATGATAGTCTTAAATACTTTTTAGAACAAAGAATATCTTCAGAAGAGAAGCAAAAATGGGTCACAAAGATGTTGGGTTATGACTTTGAAATCATCTACAAAAAGGGGAAGCAAAATGTTGTAGAAGATGCACTCTCAAGAAAGGATGAGGATGTGGAAGCATTGCTTTGTGCCATATCTATTATCCAACCAGATTGGATAAACGAGGCAAGGGATGAATGGAAGAATGACGAAGAAGTGGGGGCACTCATTCAAAAGTTACAACAAGATCCCAGTGCATCTGATACATTTAGCTAGAAAAATGATTCATTATGGTACAAAGATCATTTATACCTATGTAAGAATTCCCAACTCAAACAAAATATTCTTATGGAATTGCATGCCTCTCCCTTAGAAGAGCACTCAGGATTTTTAAAGACTTACCACAGGGTTAAGAAGGAATTTTTTTGGGATGGCCTTAAATCTGATATTCAAAAGTTTGTGGCGGAATGTTTGGTTTGCCAACAAAATAAAGTTGAAACAATTAAGACCCCAGGTCTACTACAACCTTTATCCGTTCCAAGTCAACGTTGGTAGGAGGTTTCAATGGATTTTACCACAGGTTTACCCAAATCCAAAGGGAAGAGTGTCATCATGTGTTAGGGTCCCACCCTAACCCCCTTATTTATGTCATGGGATCACGTCATAGTCAAGAGTCAATAAAGCCCATATTAATATTTGTAAGGGTTAACCCGCAATTAATGACGGGACCACAGTTAGTTGCAAATGGGCGGTAGTATTAGATAGATGGTAAATGGGCGGTAGTATTAGATAGATGGTATTAATAAAACCCATGATATTGGCCCATGGTATTGCATGTATGAGTCATATATAAAGGATAGAGACTCCCTGCGAGGAGTATCGTGTCTTGTTTTGTAATCGAGCTCTACTCTGTTGGAGGTTGCCCCCTCGAAGAGGCCTGTGAACATTTCTCTCTGAATAATAAAATCATTGCTATTCTATGTTCTGGGTATATTTTCATCGCATATTCTGTGTTCTCGGTATCTTTTCTTCGCAAATTCTATGTTTGGGTATTGCTTTGCAGGTTAAGAGCATAACAAGTGGTATCAGAGCACTTTCCAGGGCACGGTGGGATCTCCAAATTTTAGCAAAATTTCTTTTTTGGCTAGAGACGTGTTCCGACGTCTTTAAACCATGGGATCTGTCGTTAAGCGCATAAACCTGCGGATTTGGGGAGGCATGCACGCAAGAAATACAAGAGGTGGTCACGTCTGTTGGACTCCCTTGTAACCCCTGTGGGTACCCCTTCGAGTAGTAGCGCATTAGACAGAACCGCGCACGGACTGTCTTCCACGTACCCTCTGGGTATATAGGAAGCCCCCTAGCTCCCTTGAAACCTCACCACAGATAAACCTTCGGCCATCTTGTGGCTACAGTACACCGAGAACAGCACTCGGAGAGATTACTCGCCCATACGATAGGGTAGTCGGGTTGTACGGCTAAGGGTACGGTCGATCCTCCTTAGTTAGAGCCCTGAAACATTGGGCCGAGTACTACTGTCAGACCCTTATGTATATTGCGATCTGTAGCACCTGACACTCCCCAAGACCATAGTTCCCTTTCTATCGGGGGATCACACATCATCTATTCCAGATCAGCAGTAGCAGTTGTTCCACCATTCAGATCTCTCAGATCCACCAGATCGGATATTCCAGATCAGCAGCAGCAGTTGTTCCACCATTCAGATCTCTCAGATCCACCAGATCAGAGTAGTTGTGAAGGGTTCCTGTACCTGGATATAATTTTCGCAGGACTTTTGGCGGCATTGACATTTTGAGGATTTGGCGACTGCAGTATTGATCAGGAAGGAGTAAAACTCTGTTAGGAGTTTTCCAAAAAAAAAAAAAAAAAGAGTTTGAGATCTTCCGGGGCGCTTATTGGTGACCTAGCCCATCAGTATCAGGACGACGAGCTGAGCAAGGTGGTACCATTCAATTTCTTAGTAAAAAATTTTAGGCGGTCCCAATTTTTCATCAGGTTGGTGTATGGTAGAAACTCGCGCTCAAGCGATGGCCAATGAAAGGATCAACAAAATTGAAAACCATGTGCACTCCCTCCAAACTGCGGTGAACAAGATCGAACTGGAGCTTCAAGGAATGAGTAACTAGATACAACTTGAGCTTAAAGGAATAAGTAACCAGATACAGGAGGCACTCCCAAAGGGCAAGGAGCCAGCCCACGAGGAGGCGTATAATGGCCATGAATACCATGAGGGTGAGTCTAGCCACTCTCCTCACGTTTGGCACTCCCATCCACCACCCAGTCAGCGACCTCCCAAGTTGGATATGCATAAATTTGACGGTTCTCACACGTCCGCATGGCTAGCACAAATGCAGCATTATTTCCAATTGAATCATATCACAGATGAGGGGACTAAGCTTATGGTGGGCACCATGTACTTGGACAATGAACGATGGCAATGGAAGGAATGGCATCAGCGTTGCAATGGACATTTTCAGAATTGGGCCCAATTTGCCAAAACTCTTCGCAGTCGCTTTGAACAAGAAGACTCTTTTTTGGGGCGTCTCACTAAGCTCCGACAGACGGGTACAGTGGAGGAATATATTACTGCTTTTGAAGCCTTAGCCTTCCGCACTAAGGGTCTCACAGATGAATTCTACATGGAATGCTTTATCAGCGGTCTTAAAGAAGCCATCAAAGCTCAGGTTCTACTCCACCACCCTCCCACATGGACAGAGGCTTGCCAGGTAGCCCGTAAGGTGGAACATGCATTAATAGTGCAATCCAGCCGCCCCAACTTCACCGCTAAAGGTCGTCCCTCACAGGCTCCCAATATGACTCAGACACTTAAGATTCAAAAGGTGTCACCTGCGGAAATGGCCGAAAGAAGGAAACAAGGACTATGTTACTACTGTGATGAAAAATATTCCCCGGGTCATAAATGCAAAGAGCACAAGTTTTTTCAAATAGATGCCACTGACTACAGCTCCACCGAGGAAGATCCACCACTTGAGGAACTGGAGGTGATCGAAGAAGATAACCAAAAGGAGATTGTATCTGATGAACCAATTATTTCGCTAAATGCATTGGCAGGAATTTCTTCCCCTCAAACTCTCAAAATCAGGGGTTTTCTTAAACATCGCCCAGTAGTAGTCTTGATTGATAGTGGAAGTACCCATAATTTCATCCACCAAAAGATCGCTGAAGCAGCACATTGTTTCGTCCGGGCAGTTTCTAACTTCCAAGTCCAGATTGCAGATGGGGGCACAATGAAATGTGAAGGTCGATGTGAAAATGTCAAAATTCAAATGGGGGATTATCAATTGAAAACCCACATGTTTGCAATACACATGGGGGGTTGCGACATTGTCTTAGGCGCAGAATGGCTCCGCACTCTTGGGCCAATCACAATGGATTTCCAGGAGTTATATATGAGTTTTAAGCAGAACAACTCCACACATACCCTCCGTGGACTACAGGCGGGAGCCCCCTCTATCATCAGCTCGCATAGGATGGAAAAATTGTTAAAAAAGGGCCATCATGGAGTGGTAGCTCAATTTAATGCCATCCAGGTAGTAGACACCATGTCTCCGCCAATTCATCCTGAGATGCAACAGATTTTAAATAAACATCGGACGGTCTTTGACAAGCCTCATGAGATTCCACCCTCGCGAGGGGAACATGATCATAGCATCACATTGGTTCCAGGGGCCCAACCCCCAAATGTACGGCCATACAGATATCCGTTCACCCAAAAGAATGAAATAGAAAAAATCATCAAGGAATTGTTGGAAGCAGGTGTCATTCGTCCCAGCATTAGTCCTTATTCATCTCCAGTGGTCATGGTCCTCAAGAAAGATGGGGAGTGGCGGATGTGTCCCGACTTCAGGGCCCTCAATAAGTTAACAGTCAAAGATAAATTTCCCATCCCAGTGGTTGACGATTTGCTGGACGAACTCAATGGGGCTCAATTCTTCACTAAGTTGGATCTTCGCTCAGGCTACCACCAAATTCGCATGAAGGAAGTCGACATTCCCAAGATAGCTTTCAGAACTCATGAAGGCCATTATGAGTTCCTGGTCATGCCATTTGGTCTCTGTAATGCCCCCTCTACTTTTCAGAGCCTTATGAATCACCTCCTCAAACCATATCTCAGAAAATTTGTCCTTGTCTTCTTCGATGACATCCTCATCTATAGTGGCACTTGGGCGGCACATCTTCAGCATGTAGATCTACTCTTGCAACTGCTCCGCACGAATAAATTATTTGTCAAGATGTATAAGTGTTCGTTTGGCATGGAAGAAGTTGAGTATTTGGGCCACATTGTGGGGCGTGAAGGTGTCAAGGTGGACCCAAAAAAGATCCAGGCAATGCAAGAATGGCCTCAACCTAAGACCTTGAAAAGCTTGAGAGGATTTTTGGGTCTCACAGGCTATTATCGTAAATTTGTCCGCAACTATGGCCGCATAGCGAAGCCCCTAACGCAACTCCTAAAGAAAAATTCCTTCTTCTGGAATGAAGAAGCACAACAGGCATTTACCACTCTCAAAACCGCCATGTGTTCCACTCCTGTCTTAGCACTACAGGACTTCACCAAATCATTTGTCATTGAATGTGATGCTTCGGGAACAGGTATTGGAGCAGTCTTAATGCAGGAAGGGTGACCATTGGCCTTCACCAGCCAACAACTAAGTGGGAGGAATCTGGGCCAATCTACCTACAAGAAGGAAATGATGGCCATCTTACATGCAGTCGAGACCTGGCGACCTTACTTGTTGGGGCGACGTTTCCAAATCCGCACAGATCATCACAGTCTTAAATATTTTTTGGAGCAACGCCTATCTTCCCCACAACAAAATAAATGGTTAGCCAAAATGCTGGGATATGATTATGAGATCATTTACAAGAAAGGGAAAGACAACAGGGTAGTCGATGCATTGTCGCGCCAATTTGAGGAGGAAAGTACTCTGCTCGCAATTTCCCTCCCCATTCCAGACTGGATTGAAGAGGATCGCAGGGAATGGTTTTCACATCCCGGGCTCTCCCAACTCATTTCTCAATTGCAGGTAGATCCTAATTCCAGCAAGGGCTACTCGTGGCAGAATGATATTCTTCGCTACAAGGACAGAGTCGTAATATCACCAACATCCACCCTCAAAAGTCACATTTTGGCAGAATTGCACTCATCTCCCATTGCAGGACATTCGGGCTTTCAGAAGACATATGCTCACAGTAGAAGATCATTTTTTTGGGCCGGCATGAAACAGGACATCCTTGCTTTCGTAGCAGAATGTGACGTCTGTCAACGCCACAAAGGGGAAACCGTCAACACACCAGGCACATTACAACCATTGCCCATTCCGGCGTCAATTTGGACGGAGGTCTCCATGGATTTCATTATAGGTCTTCCAAAGTCTGGGAACAAGTCAGTCATCATGGTGGTTGTGGACCGACTGTCGAAGTATGCTCATTTCTGCGCCCTACCCCAACCATTCACACCCACTTTGGTTGCTCAAACTTTCATGGATCAGATCTTCAAATTGCATGGCATGCCCACTTCTATAGTGTCCGACCGTGACCCAATCTTCACCAGTAATTTTTGGCAGGAGCTCTTCAGAATACAAGGCACTCAACTCAAACTCAGTACTTCATATCATCCGCAAACAGATGGTCAAACGGAAGCTGTCAACAAATGTCTAGAAACCTACCTTAGGTGTTTCACTTCAGAAAAACAACACCTTTGGGTACAGTGGTTACCTCTGGTGGAATGGTGGTATAACACCAACTATCATGCCACCACCAAAATGACTCCCTATGAAGCAGTCTATGGACAAATTCCGCTTTCCCCTACTTCTTATCTCACGGGGTGCTCCAAAGTACAAGCCGTGGATCAACTCCTACAACACTGCGCAACCATGCTTGCCCATCTGCGCGAGAATCTTCATTAAGCTCAGAACCGTATGAAGCAACAGGATGACCAACATCGCTCAGAGCGCCAATTTCAAGAAGGGGATCAGGTCTTTTTGAGGCTGCAACCATATAATCAAACATCACTCAAAGACAAGGGTTGTCAAAAGCTCTCTCCAAAATTCTACGGACCATACCAAGTACTTCAGCGCATTGGAGAAGTGGCTTACAAGTTGGCTTTGCCACCTACAGCAAAAATCCACCCAGTTTTCCATGTATCGTGCCTCAAGAAAGTGATTGGGAACAATTGCCGAGTTCAAACCAGTCTACCTGAATTGGGCGAAGAAGGGTCAATCTGGCTTCAACCTGAACAGGTTCTAGACACATGAGACAAGCACCTGCGCGGCCGCATGCTTAAGGAGGTCCTCGTCAAATGGAAAGACACCTCTCCGGAAGATGCAACTTGGGAATCAGCCACTATTCTTCAGCAGTTTCCGCAACTTCAGCCTTGAGGACAAGGCTAGTCTTAAGGGGGAGGGCATGTTAGGGTCCCACCCTAACCCCCTTATTTATGTCATGGGATCACGTCATAGTCAAGAGTCAATAAAGCCCATATTAATATTTGTAAGGGTTAACTCACAATTAATGACGGGACCACAGTTAGTTGCAAATGGGCGGTAGTATTAGATAGATGGTATTAATAAAACCCACGATATTGGCCCATGGTATTGCATGTATGAGTCATATATAAAGGATAGAGACTCCCTGCAAGGAGTATCGTGTCTTGTTTTGTAATCGAGCTCTGCTCTGTTGGAGGTTGCCCCCTCGAAGAGGCCTGTGAACATTTCTCTCTGAATAATAAAATCATTGCTATTCTGTGTTCTGGGTATATTTTCATCGCATATTCTGTGTTCTCGGTATCTTTTCTTCGCAAATTCTATGTTTGGGTATTGCTTTGAAGGTTAAGAGCATAACATTATGGTGGTAATTGATAGACTTACCAAGTATGCACACTTTTGTGCATTATCTGATCCATTTAAAGCCAGTATAGTTTCTACTGCATTTATGGAAACAATTCAAAAGCTACATGGAAACCCAAAGATTATTGTAAGTGACAGAGATCCCATCTTCACTGGAAATTTTTGGAAAGAATTATTTTCTTGTCTTGGTACTCAGTTAGCTCATAGTTCATCTTATCATCCTCAATCTGATGGGAAAACTGAGATAGTAAACAAATGTTTGGAAGGATATCTTCGTTGCTTTGTATCTGATAAATAGACACATTGGGTCAAATCCTTCCATACTTCAACAAAAATGACCCCATTTATGGAACTTTATGGATATCATCCAGCATCCATCACAACATATTTAAGAGAAAATTCTAAAGTTCAAGAAGTGGAAGATCACATCGAGAATCAACAACAAGTTCTCCAACTCTTAAAGGATAACCTCACCTTGGCCCCAAATAGAATCAAACAGCAGGCAAATCAACATCGCAGCGAAAGAAATTTTGATGTAGGTGATTGGGTATTCCTATGGCTACAACAATATAAACAAATGTCCCTCAAGTAAGCTAAGAAGGACAATAAATTATCACCAAAGTATTATGGTCCATACAAGGTGTTGCAAAAGATAGGTACAATGGCATACAAATTGGAGCTTCGTGTAGCTTCTCGAGTGCACCCAGTTTCCCATGTTTCATGCTTAAAGAAGGTTATAGATGACAAGCTCCCAGTTCAAACAATATTGCCAGAACTTGATGAGGAAGGAACGATCATATTGGAACCTGAGGCAGTTAAAGAAACAAGAACTCGATAGCTACGAAATCGATCAATTTTAGAGTATCTCATCAAGTGGAAGAACTTACCCGTTGAATATTCCACATGGGAGGATGCGAATTTTTTACAGAAGAATCTAGAACTACTCAAGCGTTGAGGACAACACTTTTTTGAAGGAGAGGGGCATGCTAGGTCCCTATAATACTAGTGACTACCCCATTACTTTTGTCATTGTATCCCTTATTGTCATTGTTGTGGCCCTATTGTCCCGATATTGTTATTATTGTGCACCCCAGAAGCCCACTATTGTTATTTGTGTGGCCTTATATTATTATGGTTAGGTCGGCTTGGGTTATATTGTGAACCCTTAGACTCCTATATATAGAAAGGAGGTTTTTTCATTTGGATCATCCAAGAATTGTTCATTTGTGTAATGTAAAGGAGGTTGCCCCCTCGAAGAGGCTGAATTATAAGGCATTGATCTATCTTTTCTATCTTTTCGTGAGACGGTTTCATAACAATATGTTTGTGTAAACTCTCTGTGATTCTGACCATAGGAGTATTGTTCCTTAGGAGAGAGTCTAAACCCTTGTAGCAACTGCTCATGAGGGCTATGAGGCTTATTTTAGATGGTTGAGTAGACTAGCAAGTTGTTGGAGATAGGCTCCATGCATTGAGGAACCAACATAGATATTTAAGGGAGACTTGCAAATATTTTAAGAGTTGTACAAGATGATATTAGGGAAATCATGTGTGTTCTATAGGAGCCCTAAAATAGGGACTTATAACTCAAGAATTGTGCTAAGGAATGTGACAATTACAACTTTGTTGAAGATGTCTTGTAAACGTATGTGATTGGTATTTCTACATTGATGAATGCTAGTGATGGTAGGTCTATCCTAATGATGTTTTGGATAGATATTTGAGTAGCCTATGTACAATACCTATGTGGTTTTTTAGTGGTTGTGTATTTGTGCCCTAGTATAATGAATAAGGGAATTCTTCTTACTATTAAGAGGGTAGCTTGTTGATCACGAGTTCAATGATTTATAGTGTGTGAATTCATTGATAAGAGGGTGTCCTTGAAACCCTAAGTCAGGTCATCTATGGAGAAACAAAGAGGCAAGAAGAGGGCAATTGTGAAGACCCTAAGAGTTGGCACTCTTGGTGAAGCAGGAGAGCAGCTAGAGGGCAGACTTGTATGGGCCAAAGTTCAGTCACTCTTGGAGTAGCAGGAGGGTTGATAGTGGTAGTTTGAGTAGCTGGAGATGTAAGCTTTCTAAAGTTGTAGAAGTTGTAGTGATCAACATAAGAGGAGGCAAAGTACATGCCATATGTATTCAAGGTACACAGAATGAAAGGGTTGTGGAAGCGTTAAATGAACAAGTAAGTCAAGTGCACTTTGTTTAAGGTTAGATTGGTGATCATAGTTGTTGATACCAAGCCCTATTTGTTTCTTATATCAGGGCTTATTGTAAGGACCATGATCCCTAGTATGAGATCCTAAAAATTGTTGTATTAATGTTTACTATATAACAAGTTGTGGGTTAAAATTTGTCTTGTGTACTAGTTGACTCATTGTTGTATATGTTATGCTATGAAAAGTGCTTGTATTATGGAATTTGAGTGTGTTTTTGATCATGATCTTAGACTCAAACCTTATTCTTGAGTGTCATGGAAAAATCAACTCCAACCTTAGACAAGTCATTTCCATGATTACTTATAGCTGTCACCCTAAGCCAAATTCTAGTACTTGAGGAGGAGTGCCTCTGAGGGAAATTCAACCAATATAAGAAAAAAAAATAGGATGTCACAAGGAAACTCTAGCTTCATCCACTAGCTAGGTGAGATTCCACTCGTACTCCTATGATTCTTTAGAAAAAATCAGTATCTAAGCCAATATATCACAATACATAGAGTTTCAGTCACTTTAGGAGAAGAGAGTCCACATTAAGGGAAGTTTCATCAGTGGATAAGCTACTGATGGGTAAGGAGATCACCTATTTAGATGGTTCATCAATGATTCAAGCACCATAGCTTCAGCCCCAAGGAAGCTCCTGGTGGTTCATCATCTCTCACAAGCACTTGAGTGACTCTTCCCATTCCATTATGTTCATCAGTCCACAAGATTCTTGTAGGTTCTTCAGCCTTACAGAAAAGCTAATACTTTGAATAATTATTTTTCCCAGAAATCCTTTATGAGGGTTCTTTAGTTGGATTCTATCTCTCCAGTGCTTGATTTATGTGAAATATAGTTATTACGCTCTTTGTGTACTCACCTCTACCCTTGGAGGAATTCTTCTTACCTTATTAATCATAGTGTCCCACCCTATATTGCTTGTATGTATGCATGAGAGGGGAAAAAATAATGCATTCTCCTCCACTATCTCTACGTGAGAGTGATTTAGAGTGCATTTTTTTTTCCTAATAGACCAACCATCTGTCTTTTCCTAGGTCCACACAAGTCAACTGCCTTGGATAGGGTAGGCCATGTTGTCTTTAATATTTGTTCCTTTTGTTGCTTATGGTTGGATTTCAAATGAAATTTGGGCCTATCTTCTTCTTTTATTTTAATTTATTTCCCTATCAGCCCATTTAAGCCACTTAGCCAACCGAGAATGATATTTTAAAAGAAGCAATTCCTTAAGAAATCTCCCTCAAGAAATTTGGAATTTGTGTCCCTCTTCCTCTACCTTTAATTAATTACAATTTATTTACAATGGGAAATAATATTAACCAGGGGATGTCACAGTCCTCTCCCCCTTGGGGGGAACATTGTCCTTGGTGTTCAATAACCCTATATAAGAAACATTCTTTAGACCAAGCATTGCTAATTATTGAGCTTTATATACATAGATTTATACAATGTTTATGTTGTATTTGTATTTTATTGTACTCAACAAATATGAAAGGATATGTTGTTTTCATTTGGTTAGCCATTTCCCATGTGGCTTCCGTGAGCCCAAAGTGCCTCCACTGCACTTTGAATTGCTCTATTACTCGATTCTAGAGCATGAGCTACCTATGATACATGATGCATAGAGGTTTTAGTTGGAACTCTCCCTTTAGTTTTACTTGTAACTCAAACCCGTCAATTACATGATTAACATCTTGCAAATATATTTTAAGCAATGAAACATTGAAAACATCATGCACTCTAATTTATGGAGGAAAATCCAGCCTATAGGTTATTGGCCCTATCCTTTTGAGCACTTTAAAAGGCCCATAGAACCGTTGTGCCAACTTGGCACATGAATCAAATTAAAGGAGCTCTTCTTGTGTCTAACTCATGAAAATACATGTTCCCCAAATTTAAACTCTTTGTGAAATCTATGCTGATATGTATAGCTCTTTTGCCTGTCCGAAGCCACCTTTAAATTTATTCTAATGGTTTTCATTTCCTTCTCCATGTCTTTCAACATATTAAGCCCGATAAGGACCTTATTCATTGGATCGCTCTAGTTTGATAGGAGTGTTACAATTTCTCCCTTAAAACGCTTCAAATGGGCTCATTCTTAACGACTATTGATACCCATTGTTGTACACAAATTCCACATGTGGAATGTATTCTTCCCATTTCCTTGGTTGGTGCATTACATACATTCTTAGCATGTCTTAAACAATAATGTTTGCTATCTCTATTTTCCCATTTGTCCGAGGATGGTATGTTGTGATAAATGCTAGCTCTGTTTCCAAGCCTGCAAATAATTCTTTCCAAAATTTTGGAGTGAATTTGACATATATATCCTATATAATCTTCTTAGGAACTCCATGAAAATATATTATCTACTAGATGAAAATTTCAGCAAGTTTAGTAGTAGAATTTGTATACTTAACAACAATGAAATGAGCCTGATTTCTCAACTAGTCGACCACTACCATGATTGCATCATTTTGTTTTGGAGTCTTTGGTAGCCTTGTAATAAAATTCATAGAAATCGCCTCCCACTTCCTTTTCAGAATGGGAATGGGTTGCAGTAAACCTATTGGGTGCTTGCACTCAACTTTTACATGTTGGCACACTATGCATTTGGAGATAAAATCATCCACCTCTCTTTTCAAAATTCGCCACCAATAAAATTTCTTGATGGTTTCTAGAGTATTTTGATATCCTATATAACCAAAATATGGCTTCACATGAAAATATCTTAATATGAGTCTCTTCCATTCACTACTATTTGGTACATAATTTTTGTTTTTTAATTTAATCAACCCCTTTTCTGTAAGGTAATAGTCCTTATCTTCATTTCATTGAGAGCCTTGTTGTATATTCTCCTTTAATTGCTGATATGTTTCATATTACTACCCAATGTTTTTAATGTTTTCTTCAAGATTAGTCCCATAGGAAATTATAACTACTATACAATTTATTTGCACTATTTGACTGAGTGCTTCAACCACTTTGTTCTTCTTGCTATTAATGTATTTGACCTCACAATAAAACTTGATAAGTGTAGCCATAAATTTAATTTAGGTTGATCAAACAAATATTTCAACCCTCCATGATTAGTCATTAGAGTAAATTTTCTACCAGAGAGGTAGTGTCTCCACATATTCAACGCATGGATGATGGTAGCCAATTCCATATTAGGATTCACATAGTTTTTCTCATGTTCATTTGATTTTCGAGATGCATAAAATACCACTTGTCGTTCCTGCATTAAGACTCCACCAAGTCCCTGTTTGCAAGCATCTGTGCATACAACGAAATCCTTTATGGGTATGAACTTCTTAGTATTAGTGAATTAGTTAAAAAGTGTTTTAGCTGATAAAAACTCACAACACAATAAACCATCCATTCGACAACCATTCCTTTCTTTTGTAGAGCATGAATTGGACAACCAATACTAGAGAATTTTTTTATAAATATCCTATATTAGTCTTCCAGTCCCATGAAATACCTAACTTCAACCACATTTTTAGGTGTTGGCCATTCCATGATGGCCTTAACCTTCTCTGGATCAACTATTGCACCCTCTCTTGAGACAATGTGTCCCAAGTAATGAATTTGTGATTGAAAGTAGTTACATTTTGCTAAAATTTTCATAAAGCTTATGCTCTCTTAGCAATTTTAGTACTGTGGCGAGAATTTTTTCATGCTCATACTTGGTATTTGAATAAGCCAAAATGTCATCAATAAACAATATGACAAACTTATCCAAATAAGGGTGCAACACGTTGTTTATGATGCACATAAAAGTTGTGGGTGCATTGGTAACTCTAAAGGGCACTACCACAAACTCGCAATGTTCATAGCTCATTCTAAAGGTTGTCTTATGGATATCCTAATATTTTATGTGCACCTAATAATAAATTTATCTTAGATAAATCTTACAGGAGACCATTTCTCTTCAAATAATCAAATAAATCACCAATCTGAGGCAATGGATACTTGTTCTTGATGGTCAACTTGTTGAGTTTCCTAGAATGCACAACCTCAGTGTGACATCCTTTTTCTTCTGAATATAACTGGTGCTCCCCATGGGGACACAATTAGCCTTATGTAACCCTTTTCTAGCATCTCTTTGTGCTACAATGTCAACTCAACTAATTCTAGAGTGCTCATTCTACATGGTGCTTTGGATGTTAGTGCTGCCCCTGACACTAACTCAATAGAAAATTCTACTTATTGGTGAGGAGGAAAACTAAGAATTTATTTAGGTAATAAATATGAAAATGGTTATAAAATAGGGTATTTCCTCAGGATATCATTGTCATTATTCTTAGCACTATGATTAGTTTCATCCCTGCTGGATATTCACACAACAAATCAAATACATCCCTTCCTGCACTTCTCTTAGCTTACATAGCTGAAATTAATATCACCGATATGGGTTTCAACTTTCCACACAATACTCTATTCTATCGAAGCTTCTTCCACGCATTCAATGCTCTTCTCAAAGCAATCTACCTTGGTTTGATGTCATATAACCAATCCATGGATAGAAATATGTTATATGCTCCTAATGGCATCACATTGAGGGCTACTTTAAAACAATATCCTTGCCTTAACCAATATCATTTTAAGGAAAAAATTGTTTTTAAGTTTTGTTTTATATTATTTCATCATCTTTTTTAAACCTTAATTAAATGGAAATATTTTGTTCTAGGTAAATGAGAATGCAAGTTGGAATGTAACACCCCCTCTTAGGTCTACCCAAAGTAACCATGCCAACCAGGGTAAACATGAGAAGAGAGGCTACTATGATCCAATTCAACCTCCTATGTCACCTTAGGGAAGTGGAATCGAAAAAACATCACATACAGTCATCCAACATCATCAATAGATGCCTTAAGAGACAATTGAACCACTCAAACAACCTGTCCCTGGATCCCACTGCTATTCTTCAGCTCTTAGGCCTCAATCACTCTCATGCTATGGGCAAGGGAGCGACTAGTAACCTAAATTCGCTCTCACAAGCCAGCCTACCAATGACTGTGGTCCAAAATTGCCAATTATGTGAAAGTCACCCCGATATTTGAGCCACTTTTCTAGCCCAGAGTCCTGGCCTCTGCCCAAAACTTGTTGTAACTTTTAGAAATCATTAAAAACATGATAACCAAAATTATCAATCAAAAATCACCCTCAGGACTAGGCCTAAGTATCCCCAACCAGGACTGATATTTTGTCAAACACATGGCATCAATGCAACCTACAGGTCTAGGATACAAGGAAGAGCATAAATGATTGAAACAACTTATGAAACATAACTAGAAGGATCACCTCCTTCTCCATTGAACTACTACATCATCAATTAGGTCTTGCATCCATCCATTTAACAATTACATGTAAATATATGAAATAACCATGACATGAACCAAGCATTCAACCATGCTTATAACCAACATAAAACCATATAAATATGAGAGATATGACAACCATTAAATCCACATATAAATTAGTGCAAAAGAAAGAGGAATTAGCTTTTATTAATCATAGGAAAATCGAGCGAGGTTCTGCACTTCCACGTATCGCCCGACCATAGACATGGATGAACCAAATCTCTCTTTCAACCAATCACCCTCGTTCCATATTCCAGAATGAATGTGGGATCTCATAGAACAACCAATCCAAGAACAACCAAGGAAATCTAGAGGTTAAATCACCTCCACCCTCATCAAACTGTAATCACGCAAAAATTGGTGCTCTGATCAAAACCGAACCCATCACTATCCTTGAGGAATTTTTCGTCTCCTTGTCTCTCAGGCTTTAACGAAATCCAATCCCGGATCACTAGGCCCCAAACCGAGACCAATCTCTCAGGATTTACCGCAATCCAAACCTGGATCACTAGGCCCTAAACCAAGACTCCTCCCTTAGGATTTACTATGTATCCCGCCAAAACTGGTCAAGGGATTCCTAGGCCTTTGGGAATGAAACTTGAGACCACCTCCGCCCCAGATTCGAAAATCCATCCGACAATTCCAAAGTTATAAAACCGAAATAAAAATCCCAACATACCATGGCATCCGGAAAAAGGCTATCTAGGTTGAAAACCACTGTCATAACTCAACAAAACTATGTCATCGAAAACAAGAGTACCATACACCAACATGCAAAGCCATGCATGTCCAAACCAGCTAGGAAATCACACATGCAAAAGGTTACTTGCAAGTATTCCTACCGAAACTGCTTGATCCTGCTTTCCTTTCCTTGTTCCTTGCTTGCTTTTCCTTTCCTTCCCTTTATTTTGCTCCAAACTAGAGTGCTCCAAGGAAACTCTAAGTGACCAAGAGAGTGAGAGAGAGAGGATAATGAGAGAGCTCCAAAATTGAATTGACAAAAACTTAACACTGAGCCAAGAACCTCCAACTAATCCTCAGAAGGTTTTTTATTAATGAGGCTTTTAATTTCTTCATTTTCCATTATTTTCCTTCAATTTCCCCCTCACACGAAACCTGTGACCTTTCACCTTTATTTTCTCCTAATTTCCTTTATTTTCGTAAATAAATGTGCCAAAAATTCCTTTTAATGCCTTTTCCTTTGCCTTTGCCAATTTCCTTAGCCAAACCACACATCCACTGATGCCCATTAAGATATCTTTGCCCAAGATCCAGCTTGGAATACGTGTCCCTTAACTGTGGTCTTATTTTTTCCTTTATTTACTTTTGTTATATGAAATTTTCACCAAGGATGTTATAGAACCCTCCCCCTTGGGGGGACACCATCCTCGGTGTTAAACCACACTATTGGCTTGAGGGGGCCTCACCCAAGTTCAACGTTAATTAGCCAAATAAATCCCTACACTACTAGCCCTTTCGGCATTAGCCCGCGGAGCATGGATAGAAGTCTCACCCAAAATCAGTATGGGGGGATGCTGGAACCAAGTTTCTGCACCTTGAGATGGTTGTGATGTCGTTTGATTTCTTCTATCCCTGCTTTTGCGCAGGTGATCTCGCTCTAGGGCTTTTAAGACAAACCTTATATTTTGGCTTTCAATACCTTCACGAAAGTATCGATCAAACTTCGCGCAGCCCTAACCTAGGGCTCAGATACTCTCGCGCTATTATGGCAACGCGCTGTGCAGATTCCCCAATTACCCTAAGTGATTTTCTTAATTTTCCGAATACTTAAAGTTATCACTGTGTAATTAGATATTCGTAATTACGTTTATTTATTCAATGTAACTGCATTCATTCGTGCATCATAGAATCATAATAAAGGAAATTTATACACAAAATATCCAAACCCATCAATAGAATAAATATACAGAAATTGCAGAATAACTCTTATTAATATCTTCCAAGTGTTACAGACTATGTTCACCTTGCGTATATAGCTGCAGGGGTCCGCATACTCAGTTGCGGACTTGTACTATAGGCGTTTGTGCACTCAACTGTAGAACCTCTACCTACGATACAACTCAAGACTTAGATTTCTTGCTCTAAGGCTATGACTTTGTTACATGTTGTGTCTCCTTGATCAAGAGCTCAAGACCAAGTGTCGAAAAATGCTCAAAAATAAAAGTGCTCAGAACTAGTTCAAACCTAAACAACTGGATAGGTCTCTTCCTCCTGATTCTGGCGCCATGAACAGTTTCAAAAATGGTCTCCATATGCAGAAGTTATGCCAATTTGAAAATCGCTTAATAACCTTTAATTTTGAATTAAAAAAAAATTGAAATAGAATATTCTAGAGAATATTCCTTGGAATATTCTTTAGAATATTCCTAGAATATTCCCAAAATATTCCATTCAGGCAACCAATAGGAGGGTGCCACGTGGCAAGCCCGGAGGCTGCCACGTGGCCCCAAGGTGGACATTGGATTGGCATTTAAAATGTTTTGTTGTGGATCGGTGGGTTGAACCCACGACCTACCCAAATGCAAGGTGGACATTGGATTGGAATTTAAAATGTTTTTTTGCTGATCGGTGGGTTGAACCCACGAATTATCCAAACACAACACCAAGCCTTACCATTAGGCCATGGGACGGAACGTAAACGATAACCAAAAAAAGTTTATGTTAATGTCAGGAATCTGCCAGTTATCAGTCAGGTGCGCAATCCAAGGCAGACCAACCACCCATGTGACCACGTAACTGCAGTTAGATCCGGTGGTCACGGCTAAAATGGCCGGAGGTTTGGCGGTGGCGCCAATTTTGGCGGGCTTAACTGGCCCTTAACTAAACTTAGCTAGAGTTAATTCAGGGAAAACTGGCAGTTGGAGTAAATGTGCCATAACGTTGGCTAGGAAAGGCCTTTTGAGACGAATATTTTTTTGATTTTGGGTCTCTTCGACCTTCTGGACTCATTGGCACAAGTTTCACAGCCAACAGAGGTCTTTTGTAGGTGATTTTTCTTCAGGGAAGTTCCAGGAGCCACTAGGGCCATATTAGTTTGGGAGCTGCATTGGGATGTGTGCAGCCATTGAAAGTGAAATGAAGGTAATTTTTTATTGTATTCTATGCTTTGAGTCCATTTCTACAGCTCTTTTTGCCTATTGAGGCATTCTTCACCTCGAATTTCTTCAGGGAAGCTTTCAGGGCCACTAGGGCCATTCTAGTGCTTGAGTTGTTTGGGGGCTGTATTCATCTGTTTTCGGTGATTCAAAAGCCTACTTCTACTGTCTTCGACCTTCTGATTCCATTAGCAGAGGTTTTAGAACCATTGGAGGTCATCTTCACCTCGAATTTCTTCATATAAGTTTAAAGGGCCACTAGGGCCATTTGGAGAAAGTACTGTTTAAGGTACAATTTCACTGTTTAGTGCTTGGGGAAGAGCATTCTTAGCTGTTTCCTATATTTTGATTTTGTTTTTACAGTCAGATTTGCCTTTAGAGGCACTTATTTACTAGTATTAGCCTTTGCAGATTTCTTAATACAAGAGGACAAGCCCATTTTGGGACGCTTGGTCCAGCAGATGTAGCCCAAGAGGGGTGACTGCTTCATCATCTTTGTGAAATTATTTGTTGAAGGTTTCATGCTAAAAAAATCTAATATAATGTGCTAAACAACAAATTTAAATAACTTGCCTTCACACATAAACACCTAAACAACTGCTCAAACTTATTTGTTTTATTCCGCAAGACATCAAGCTTCAAGCATGAGTATTTTAATGACATCTGAGTGTTTACTTCTATTATTTCTTTAGGCAGAGCCTATAGAGAGCCAAGTAGCTTCTCGATCTCATCCTCTCTTTAGAGGTGAAATATCCGGTAAATTCCCCTAGAGTCTATCTCTATATTAGAAATAAGAAGTTCTCACATTTTCAGAGTTAACCTTAGAGTTGTTGGCACATTTAAAATTATTGGAAATTGATACCTTGCACCCTTTATTCAAGTACATTCCATTTTCAGATAAAATGGTATCAGAGTAGGTTTTTGTTGTTTATATGCTCTAGGAAAAGTTATATAAACTATAGACAGAGTCTGAAGCAAGCCAGGAAGCCTTCGAACTGCTTTTGTTATACAATTGTGTAGTAGATAAATGCTACTTCAGTCAATCTCTGGTTTAGTTTATATTTTGAGCATTTGTGCAATCAACCTTGACTGTTTTATTGTGTGCATGAGTTTGCTTGAGCTCATTTTGGGATAGCTGATGTTAACCCTTTCCAAGAGTTGAAGACATTTGGTCAAAAGCTTGTCATTGTTGAAAGCTTTGAGAACTCTGTTTGAAGTTCCTTTTGTTATTTGACCATTTACATGATGTCAATTTCTTCTGCAAGTGAAGTTTCCTCCTTCACGAAACTCTTCAATGATGACATGAAAGAAGAGTTCATTAAGGTGAAGGACATGGTGCAGATTCTCTTTGAGGATCAAAGGGAAAGTGCTCAGTTTCGTGCACAATTGTTGGCTATGCAGGAAGAGAAGGAAATAATTCTCCAAGGACTGCATGACATGGAGAAACAACTCCTGCAAGCTCAAGAATCTTTGTCCAAGATAATACCTCTTCTTCAAGATGTAAATCATGAGGTAAATCATTCAGATTTGTCTTCAGTTTCCTCTATTGAAAAGTGTGTTGGTTCTTTTGAAAGGCATACAAGAGGTATAGGGTCCAAATTGATGTTGAAAATGGGCTATCAAGAAAGCAAAGGTTTGGGAAAGCATGCACAAGGTATTGTTGAGCCTATTTGTGTTGTGGAGCGATCCAAGAATGTTGGTCTTGGATATGAGTAGTCTAATGGCGAAGCATTGATCACATGCATTCAAGAATGTGATGCAAATTTGAAGAGAACATTTCTCCCAAGTTCTCAATTGCATAAATGTCAAGATGGCAATCTTCCTTACCATTGTTTGAAGCCTTTGTTGCAGCAAGAAGATGGTAGATATGTAGCTTATGGAAAGCATGCAATTTTAGGCAGTTTTCAAGAGAAGAATGATGATGTTAGTTTGCAATTGAAACCTGGAGCCTCTACTAGTTCATCTCCTCATGGAGGAAAAAAGGATGAACATGCAAAGCAACACAAGAGGTATAAATCTTCTCATGATCAATTCGATTGTGTTTCTGCAAGGCATGATAATTTTACATGCTTTAATGGAAGAAAGATTTGTTGTACATATTGTGGTTGATTTAACCATCATGTTTCGAGATGCTGGATGAGAAAGAAAACACACAGGAAGCAGATGAAGCAAAGACTACCTTCAAAAAAGGTGCATAAGATTTGCACTTTTTTCCAAAAGAGGGGACATGTTGTCTCTCATTGTTGGACTTTACATCCAACTCGTCGTCCCACACACATGCAGCAAGAGGACAAAAAGATTGGCGAAGGTGAAACCACAGATGCCATTATTGATGTGAAAAGGGAAGTTTCACATGAGGAAGAATTGCAGCAGCAAAAATTGCCATGGAAGTGGCTTGGTGAGAAGTGGATGGACTTCTTGACACAGTAAGACATACTCCTTTTGTACATATACAAACTTTGGATGTATACATGTTTTTTATGTTGTTGCAAAATTTTGCCATGGAGGTAAAAGATGAGTATGGTACTCACTATTATTGCAGCAATGTCTTTCATTTCAGCGCTTTATCACCCACATGTTTTTTTTGGGTTGATGTACTTGTTGGTCTTTGAAAAGAAGAGTTGAAGTTGCACCTGTACATAGAGGTTGTAGGTGTATTTGTCGAACTGTATATAGTTCATTGTACATGATACATGCATATGTGTTTGTAAATGTATCTTGTTGTTGGTCGACTAGTGTCGCTTGTGAGCACACTTTTTACATTGTTGATTGTGTCACACAATGCTTATCGACTTGTGTCGATTGTGTCACACCTTGATTATCGACTTGTGTCAATTGTGTTGCATATGTTTTGTCAACTTGTGTCGGTTGTGTACACACTTGCTACATTTATGGTTGAGTCCATTGTTCACCACATTTTAGGTCAACCTGTCGTTGATGATTGTCTTGTTGCACAAGGTACCTTTGGTGTCATTTGGTGCAAGGAACGAAATTGGTGCAAAGTAGTGCACAATTCCATGAGCTGGAAAAGCATGCAAGCAAAGAGGCCTCAAATTTCAGCATGGGTCTCTACTTGGTTCATTATGGTTTGCTTACTTTTATTATTCGTGAACAAAACCATTGTACTTTTTGGAGAAGTTTTTGCAGCACGTATCCTAAGAATTTGGGATGAGCATTTGCATTACTTTCAACATGCTACAGCCGGTACAAGCATTCTTCTACAACTACTTCATTTTTGGAAGTTTGTTGTGGGTATTGGCCTAAGTCACCTTTAGTTTTCCTTCTGGAGAAGGAGGTGCCATTGATGGGCATAGTGACAATTGGCAAGCCCGCATGTTGAGTGGAAGATTTCAGCTCATACATGAACAAGTTTCATTGTTGATTTTTGCAATTTTCAGATTTGTCTGGCAAGAAAACTTGGTCGGGATTCGATAAGTATATGGCTCATTCAACAAAAATTCGCCATGATGACAATGGGCAAGTCAATACATTTTGGCATCAGTGTGCTCATTTGGCTGAACGGAAGGGGATGTCTTTGTTCTCTCATTTGCTGTACAATTCAGTTCATAGTTTTCAGTAAGCTTTTGGGGTCCAAAAACCTCTCATTTGGGAGGTGTGATTAGGAGCTCAAGACCAAGTGCCAAAAAATGCTCAAAAATGAAAATGCTCAGAACTGGTTCAAACCTGAACTACTGGATAGGTCTCTCCTCTTGATTTTGACGCTGTGAACGGTTCAAAAAATGGTCTTTGTATGCAGAGGTTATGCCAATTTGAAAATCACCCAATAATATTTAATTTTGAATTTAAAAAAAAATAAAATTGAAATAGAATATTCTAGAGAATATTCCTTGGAATATTCTAGGGAATATTCCTAGAATATTCCCAAAATATTCTTAGAATATTCCATTCGAGCAACCAATAGGAGGGTGCCACGTGGCAAGCCCAGAGGCCGCCACGTGGCCCCAAGGTGGACATTGGATTGGCATTTAAAATGTTTTGTTGCGGATCGGTGGGTCGAACCCACGACCTACCCAAACACAGCGCCAAGTCTTACCGTTAGGCCACGGGATGGAACGTAAACAGTAACCAAAAAAAGTTTATGTTAAAGTCAGGAATCCGCCAGTTAACAGTCAGGTGCGCAATCCAAGGCAAACCAACCGCCCATGTGACCACGTAACTGCAGTTAGATCCAGCGGTCACGGCTAAAATGGTGGGAGGTTTGGTGGTGGTGCAAATTTTGGCGGTCCCGATAACTTTGGCAGGCTTAACTGGCCCTTAACTAAACTTAGCTGGAGTTAATTCAAGGCAAATTGGCAGTTGGAGTAAATGTGCCATAACTTTGGCTAGGAAAGGCCTTTTGAGACAATTTTTTATTTATTTTGGGTCTCTTCGAACTTCTAGACTCATTGGAATAGGTTTCATAGCTAACAAAAGTCGTTTTCAGGTGATTTTGCTTCGAGGAAGTTCCAGGAGCCACTAGGGCCATATCAGTTCTGGAGCTGCATTGGGATGTGTGCAGCCATTGAATGTGAAACGAAGGTCATTTCTGATTGTATTCTATGCTCTGAGTCAATTTCTATAGCTATTTTTTCCTGTTGAGGCATTCTTCACCTCGAATTTCTTCAAGGAAGCTTTTAGGGCCACTAGGGCCATTCCAATGCTTGAGTTGTTTGGGGGTTGTATTCATCTGTTTTCGGTGATTCAAAAGCCTACTTCTGCTATATTCAACCTTCTAAGTCCATTGGCAGAGGTTTCAGAACCATTGGAGGTCATATTCACCTCAAATTTCTTCATAGAAGTTTAAAGGGCCACTAGGGCCATTTGGAGAAAGTATTGTTTAAGGTACAATTTCACTGTTTAGTGCTTGGGGAAGAGCATTCTTAGTTGTTTCCTATCTTCTGATTCTATTTTTACAGTTAGATTTGCCTGTAGAGTCATTTAATTACTTGTATTAGCCCTTGCATATTTCTTAATACAAGAGGACAAGCCCATTTTGGGAGGCTTGTTCCAGCAGATGTAGCCCAAGAGGGGTCAACTGCTTCATCATCTTTGTGCCATTATTTGTTGAAGGTTTCATGCTAAACAAATCTGATATAATGTGCTAAACAACAAATTTAAATAACTTGCCTTCACACATAAACACCTAAACAACTGCTCAAACTTATTTGTTTTATTCCACAAGACATCAAGCTTCAAGCTTGAGTATTTTAATGACATCTGAGTGTTTACTTCTATTATTTCTTTAGGCAGAACCTGTAGAGGGCCAGGTAGCTTTTGGATCTCATCCTCTCCTTAGAGGTGACATATCCGGTAAATGCCCTTATTGTCTATCTCTGTATTAGAAATAAGAAGTTCTCACGTTTTCAGAGTTAACCTTTGAGTTGTTTGCACATTTAAAATTATTGGAAATGGATACCTTACACCCTTTATTCAAGTACATTCCATTTTTAGATCACTCCTAAACTACTTAGAGCTTAGCTCTTTTTATATAATCCCATGGTCTGTGAACCATGGGTAAATCTCTTACAGCTGACTTTACTTTACAAAACTAAGGGCGAACTACCCTTTATGACACAGTACAATTTAGTGCTCCACAACCACAAAATGTGGAGTCTTTACAATAATATTACAAAAATTGACTTAAACATGGGCTTTTAGCTGCAAAACTATCCTTGGGGGATACTGTTTCCAACAGGCTCCCCACACAAACATCGTGACTCGCCCTCGAGTCACTCGATAGGTGTGGAAATATTTGCGTGAAGCCCGTCCAGCTCGACCCTAATGACTGCAACTTCGGCTGTGCACTGAGCTGTTGCCTGCTTTGCATCTTCAACTGTTTTCTCGGTTACTGCCCCTGCGCTATCAGCCTGAAGCTGTTGTTGCGTCACTTGCAGAGTCGCAATCTTGCCTTCAATGTTCCCTGTGATTGCGTAAGCTTCCTCCATCCAGGGTTTAGTCGTGCCTTCCACACTGCTTCCTTGTGCAGTGCTGCATCCACCTGTTCCTTCAACTGCTTGGCTTCCTGCAGCTTGGATAACCTCTGTGTCAGGACAACGGTTCACGTTGTGCCCTTAACTTCATCATAGCACTGTTGGAGTTCGCGTGCTTCCGTCTATAGCCTCTGGATGTGTGGGTCCTCCCGCAAGCCAGTCAGGACCTCAAACGATTGTTTGATCAATTGTGTGTAGTCTGCTACTACACTCTCCACTGTCGTGACTTCTTATGTGATAGTGGCCGCCCACTGTTCCTTTACCTCTGGTGGTGTTGAAGGTTGAGCCCTTAACTGGAGCTCTGTAACCTGCAAGTTCAGCTCCGACTGAACCCATGCCATCTTTGTCCGAGTCTCGCGCAGCCCTGTGGCCAATTTACGGATGCGGACCTTGACTAGCTCCTCCTCCGGAATGGCCAATTCCAGGACCATTCTGCATGCCTCCTCCATGACCTGTAGGATCTTCTTGTTCTGTCTGGTTGCCTCGGCCTCATTGACGATGGCAACATTCCTTTGCAGGGCCATCCGCTCGTTGTTTATCTTCTGTTCACTAATCACCTGGAGGGTGCAGTGCTCATGGGCCCTCAGCTCTGCAATGACTCCATCCTTTAAGAGGTAAAGTTCTTCACGTGGGAGCATTTCCAGGTTCAATCCCACTCCTTTCAAGGTGCTGATAGTGGGACTGTTAGCCTCATTTTCTGTTGTCAGTGCTCCATCCAACAACACTAGCGCACTAGAAGCCTTTGTCCGTAGCATATCGGTAGCCTATAATATGCTGATAGACAAGTTGTTAGACACTGTATACAGTCTGGATGGCCCCTAGGATGATCTGCTCTTGCTTTTTGAATTGCTGCAAGGCCTCCGCAGTGACATCGCGTACTGTGTCACAGATTTCATATAAGTCACCCTCCGTTAGTGTGATAGGGTCTAGCGAGGTCTTGGTCGCCTTAGATTTCTTTTTGGACCCTCCCTTTTCTAGCTCTCTTGGGAATTTAATGCAGCTGAACATCTCCTGAGGGTCTGAACTGTGCTATTCTATGTCCACCTCTTTGGTCTCAGGTGAAGGTGACTGCACGCCTTTGTTAGAGCCTCGCTCTGTGCCACTTGTCTATTTTCTGGCCTCCTTTCCTGTCTGTTCTACCTGGGCCTTCTTAGTGGCCTCCTTCTTCATCTTTTCGACTAGCTTGGCCTTTTCCTTCTTCTTTTGTGCGGTAAACTTGCTTCCACCCACTGCCAAGTTCGTGGTGGTACGCCACTCCACCGGCCATTTATCCAACACTGCATCGATGGCATCATCTGTGGCTAGGTATGACAACTCATACCACTTCTGCGCAGGGGCCTTCCATGCCCTGATTCATATCTGATGAAAGTTAGCTTTAAATTTGGCATAGCTCTGTAGGTTAGCATATACTGTGGGCGAAAATTGCGACTTGCAAGTGGTGGCCATCCTGATATTCATTTCCATCAAGATCCAGAAGATCTCGTTGTCTCGAATGCGCACCGCGTCCTTGGTCGCCCACGTCAAATCGTACTTCGCTGCTTCAAGAAGGTCTGGCACGACTAAGGGGAATTGGCTCTCTTCTGGTAGCTCCCACGCTACGAGCACAATCGACAACAAGAGCCATATGTATTGGAACATCTTTCTTTTGTCTTGCACTTCACGTCATTTCACCAGGAACTCTCTGCGAAGGTAGTCTGACCAGTTAAACTAGATTCCTTTCGCGCACTGTTGTGCGAGCGTGACAACAGGCGCCGGTACCTTATCAACACAACACTTCCGCATCACCTTCCTTACAAGGATCTGCGTCGACACCTTCACAGTAGGGTTGCAGATGCTAGAGATAGCATACCTGCATGGCATCTTCACTAGTTTGAACTTCTCTTTTGATTGATTCTGTGAGCGCCAGTTCACCACCCTTACTACCCAAGATCATAGCTGGATTTTCGCTTGTATATGGCAGGCACATTATGAAATTAATCAACATATCGGTGATGGGTATCGGCTCCTCTAGCCACAGACACCCATCATGCACCAAGCACAATAGTTGCTTGATGACCAACACTGTCACGGGGGTTCGGTTGTAGTGCGACACCCAGAGAAGGTTGACTAATCCTGCCTTCTCTAATAATATGAGCCACTTCCATGGCTCCAGTGCAGTCATCCCCGTATTTGTGTCTATGATGTGGTGCATCAACTGTTCGGTTGCCAGGTGTGAAACTTTTCATGGTCCTCCAAGTCCCAGTCTTCGAGCTTCAATATCGGCACTTGTGCCAAATGCGAACTGTCAAAAGTGATTTCATCTGGTAGCAGAGGGGTTTGCAGGGGAGTCTTACTTTCATCAATGTCCTTCGGGACCTTGGACTTAGGCCTCTGTGATGGGACATACTCTAGCAATCGTGTAATAGGGTCCACACCCTGGGCTTCAACCTCCTCTATTTCCACTCCCACATTCTCATTGTCCATGGGGATGTCTTTGATATCGTCCTCTTCTACTTCTAGGTTTATAGCCTTGCCTTTTTCCTAGGTAGTGGGATTTGGTGGGTTTCGTCTTAGCGATGCGTGCACCGGTATGGCAGGTTGCTTGCCCTTCTTGTCTTTCATGGTCTCCTTGGTTGGGGTTGGCTTCGGTCTCGACATTCTCGAGGATTTAGGGACCTCTGCCAATACTTCGGCTACTTCTGGGGCAGCTACTTCGGCCCCCATATCAATTTCTTGCACATTTTCCTTGGCCGCCACTCCTTTAGTGTTCATAGCTTCTGCACAGGTTGACATGATACTATTCACTAGTGTTTGTGTCTCTTTTGACAATTATTCAAATGCCAGACTCGCTATCAGATCTTGAAAGAATTCACAGTTCATGTACACCTGAAAGCGCAAGAACTTAATTCTCAAAATGCCAAGTGTTTTTCGTTGGGTAGCCACTTGTAATTTACAGGGCATTTTGAATTCAAATCTGACTGTTCACCCCAAAATCGGTTCATTAATGCCGAAATGGCGGTAGATTTTCAAGGATCTAAGCCATAAATTTCGTCTTAAATGTCATTTGCCCACTCCATTTGGCCTCACTTCTACCGTCTTTTCATGAAGAGTGACTAACAATCAATTTCCAACCGACCTATGTGATTTCTCCCTAGGTAGCGCAGCTCCCTTCGCGCTACTACAGACCCAGTGACACGTCCGTGCTTCGCACTGTCTTCCAATAGCACAGCTCCCCCACCCGAGCAATTTAGTTTATAGTCCCGTGCCTCCTTTCAGCTGTCTGGAGCACTAAGACTATGCTACTTTCATTTAGTCACATGGCTAGACCACTAGTGTATGGCTTCAAGCGACTGCCATTCACCTTTCCTGGGAAGGGTTCTCCATTTAAATTGACCAGTTATACTGCTCCTCCGTTGGTAATCTCCTTAATAACATAAGGCCCTAACTAGTGAATCCTGAATTTCCCTGGAAATTTATCAAAATTACTATCATATAACAAAACCAACTCGTTTACCTTAAATGTGTGCAGCTTGATGTGTCGATCATGCCATGCCTTTTCACGCTACTTTTGGACCTGTTGGTGAAATCCAACCAAAAATCTTTCTTCTTTCAGCTCATCCAGCTGCGCGAGCGTCTCCTCCTGGGCTCCGCGATCCGTCATACCTATGAGCATTGCTATGTTCTGAATAGGCACGATGTATTCCACAGGAATTACGGCTTCCACACCATAGACAAGCCTAAAAGGGGTTTTTCCCATCAACTTCTTGCATGTCATTTGATAAGCCCACAATACTGAATGTATGTGTAGGTCCCAATCACGTCGTTGAGCATTGAAAACCTTGGTCAGCGTGTTTTTGAGCACTTTGTTGAATGAATCCACTATCCCATTAGCTTGTGGGTGATAAGGTGTGCTCTTTTGGTGATATACCTGAATTTCCTCCATTGGTGCACTGATCGTCTCATTCAGCAAGTGTGTACCGCGATCACTTATCAAGATCCTTGGACATACAAATCGTATCAGTACATTCTCAAATAGGAACTTCATGGTCATCGCGCCCATGCAATCCTTTACTGGCTACGCTTTTGCCGAACGAGTCAAATACTCCGTCGCAGTGATTATGTACCTTGCTCCTATCTTCCCTTGTGGCTGAATGGGTCCTACAAAGTCTATCCCCACTTCTTGAAGGGTTACAATGTCATTTGTGGATTCAAAGGCATGTCATCCCTTCGAGATGCCTTGCCCGTTCTTTGACATACATCACATGCCTTGCAATATGCTTTTGAATCCTGATGAAGGGTTGGCCACCACAACCCTGTGCGTAGAATCTTCTGCGCGGTCACTCTCCCTGCATAATTTCCTCCCGCAGCACACCCATGAGTGTCTGCGAGGATGTTGCTTCTCTCAAACTCATGTACATACCGTCGTAATATCTCATATGTCCCCATCTTGTATAGATTCCCAATAATGGCAGAGAAATATGCCACGTGCACCACTAATTCCTTCTTTTGCTAGACAGAGTACCCTTCTAGTGCAGTTCCCGTTGTTAGGAAGTGTATTATATCCTCAAAATGACCATCCGTGACACGCACTGCAAATAGCTGCGCGTCAGGCAATCCTTCTTCCAAGTTAGTAGGTTCCTCCCCTGTTTCGATGTGCGACAGATGGTCTGGTCCTGTGTTCAATCATTCAGGCTTCACTACAACTTCAAAATCGTACTCTTGGAACAATAAGAGCCATTTGCAGATTCATCCCCCCAACACAGGATTATTGACTAGGTACTTTAGCGCAGAGTGATCCGTGTACATCTTGAAATGGCCACCTAGCAAGTAGTGCCAATACTTCTGGAGCACATACACCATAGCTAGCCCCTCGCGCTCAGTGGTAGAATAGTTCTTCTCTACTTTGGATAATCTACGGCTTGCGAACATGATAGGATGGTCAAAGCCTTCTCCGCCAGCCTGTGTTAATACTGCTCCAAACGCTATACATGATGCATCGACATGTACATGAAACTCTTTCTTTCAGTCTGGGAAGACTAGAATCGACATGATAACCATCTTTTATTTCAATATATCCAAGCTCTTCTTACAGTCATCGTTCCAACAAAATGTGACATCCTTCTTCAACAATTTTTCCATAGGCACGGTGATCTGGGCATAGCTTTTGATAAAATTTCTATAATATCCCGTATGTCCCAGAGTAGCACGTAGCTATTTCACACTCCTTGGTGCTTCCAAGTTCAGTATCACCGTGATCTTCATGGGTTCTACCATCAGTCCTTGTATGCAAACCACATGCCCCAATAGGTTCCCAAAAGGAACGCAAAATAGACACCTCTTGAGATTGAGTGTGATCTAGTATCTTTGACTGGTATCCAACATCAGGTGAAAGCTTGCTACATGGCACTTAACCAACCCAGACATAGTCCAGTCATCAAAATATACCTCCAGGAACTTATGAATAAATTCCTTGAATGTCGCAACATCCACACACGAAAATATTGCATGCGCATTCTTCAATCCAAATGGAATTACAGTGTACTGAAAACAACCCCAATCAGTTGCGAAGGTTGTCTTGCTCCTATCGTCTGGCGCGATTTTGATTTGGTGGTACCCAGAGAACTCATCAATGAAGGAATATGCTTCCTGACAGCCTACATTGTCCAATACTTCATCCGTGAACAGAGTTGGGAAAGGATCATGCACACAAGCATCATTCAGTTTTCTAAGATCCACACATATCCTTATCTCATCCTTGTTCTTCTTCTCTTGCACCACCATTGGGATTACCCAGTCAGATTCTTCTACAGGCTCAATGATGCCTACCGCAAGCATCTTGTCGAGCTCTAAGTGGACCTTCTCCTTATATTTCAGATTTAGATAGTAAGGCCTTTGCTTAACTGTCTTCGCGTTAGGAGTTAACGTGATCTTCATCATTCCTAGGTCCCCGATTATTCCTTTTAGATCTGTAAACTTGGTAGAGAATCAATCCTGGTATTCACGGAGCAACTCAGCGACCTTATCCACCGTTGTGTCATCCCAGTAGTCTCCAATCTTCATGAATTTGGGTTCTGCTTCTGTACCAATGTTCACTTGTTTCGTTTTCAACATCATGGTTATACCAGGGTTCTCAATCTGTAGTCTTTGAAGCTCGCAGTGGCCTTCTGTTTCTGGAATGTTAATATTCCATGGACCCTCATCCTCTTCTTTAGCAGTTACATTATAACATTCTAGCACGTGAATCAGCTGAGTAGCCCATTCAGGTTGAATCAGGTCTAAAGGATCCTGCGGTATCTTATCCTAAAGATAACTGCTTTCACCTCCTGTAGCGCTTCATCAATATTGTCAAACCCATCCTCGAAACTAAATGTCATCATGAATCCTTCATGCAGGATATCCCATTCACCTGTCCCATGGTGGAGCTCTATTTCTATATACCAATTCATTGGGATAACATCCATGGTATGACAGAACGGCTGCACCCACTCAGGTTGGGGCTTTTCTCCATAAGCCTACATCCATTTGGCCAGATGCATGCATCGATCGTTCTACCCATCATACTTGTCTGTCTGTTGCATTTTTGGCTTCCCAAATCGTGTTGACATCATCCTCCTACATTCATGCCAATCATCAAATCTTCCCTTGTGCATACCCCACCATCTTACGGGCATAGCGCGTAGTGCCCATTCTAAGGCCTAGAATCGCTGATGTTTTGGTACCTCCCTTTCAAATGCATCCAAAAAGATATCTACCTGATTAAGACCATCATAAATAGGTATATTTCTTACCTATGATGACACATAGTGCAATGACTAAGTCATTATGTTGCAATTCAACATAGTTACTTCATGTAACCGATTCTGCCAGCATTCTATTTCTTCATCGAAGTCCAAAGTGTAGGAACTCTCATGATCCCATGTAATCCATTCGTCCGCGGTGGAGGTGGAGGTGGAGGTGGTACTAGAATTGGTCCGGGTGCTTATTTTCCAAGCCATTTTACAAAGGAAACTTCACTGTATTTACCATACTGAACCACGGTGGAGGTGGAGGTGGTAAGGGCAAAGTTGGAGGTGAGGGTGGTGAAGTTGGAGGTGGTGTGGGTAGAGGTGGTATTCATGGGAATCCTTATCTTATTAACTGAATACAAATTCACGGAGAAACCTTCACTATCCCTTCTTCATCACTTCGCGGAGGTGAAATCAAAGGGCTATACTTCGAACCCTTTTTTCCTTCATTTTTGTAATTTTTTCCTCTTCCCATAGTCTGGAACATCAAGGTAGTTGCATAACCCATTTTTCGCACAACAGGATTTTAATCCAAGTATTCAAAGATTTTACGTACTTACCTCACGGTCCTTTGAAAAATTGTCGCTCTGCCTTGTTGTCGCTGATTGAGGTGTCAACAACAAATTCAGTCACAAATCCTCCTATGACATGATAAGGCCAATGATCAACAGTGCGGGTGATCTTATCCTCTGATGCTTCCAACCTTCGCACTAGCTCCAGGGTCCAAACAATAGGACCATCAAGTTTCCACCTTCCTTGGCTATCTGCTAGCTTCACAATCCACTCGTATAGCTCGATAGGGAAGGAGTAGAAAAAGATCTCATGGATCTATGTATATAGGTATCTGTCCAACCATTGTTCTTTTGTCAATCGTCGGTTTCTATTCTCTTGTGCCGTGAATTTGTGGATATTTCTATCCAACCAGTCTCCAATCTCTTTCTTAGTTGGATTCTAGTGATACAACATCACACATCTCTTATGGAGATTCTGGTCCCAACAACAGAACCATTTGTTGGCTTGAGGGGGCCTGACCCAGGTTCAGCGTGAATTAGCCAAATGAATCCCTACACTACTGGCCCTTTTGGCATCAGCCCGCAGAGTGCAGACCGATGTCTCACCCGAAGCAGTATGGAGGGATTTTGGAACCAAGTTTCCGCACCCTGAGATGGTTGTGATGTCGTTTGATTTCTTCTATCCCTGCCTTCGCACAGGTGATCTCGCTCTAGGGCTTGTAAGACAAACCCTCTATTCCGGCATTCAATACCTTTGTGAAATTATATGGTCGACCTTCACACAACCCCAACCTGGGGCTTAGATACTTTCGCGCTGTTATGGAAGTGCACCATGCAGATTCCTCAATTACCCTAAGTGATTTGCTTATTTTTCTAAATACTTAAATTTATCGCCATGTAATCAGATATTCGTAATTGCGTTTATTTATTCAATGTAACTGCATTCATTTGCGCATCATAGAAGCATAATAAAGGAAATTTATACACAAAATATCCAAACCCATCAACATGACAAATACATAGAAATTGTAGAATAACTCATTTTATTAATATCTTCTAAGTGTTATAGACTCTGTTCACCTTGCGCACACAGCTGCAGGGGTCCATGCACTCAGTTGCGAACTTCTACCCTAGGCCTTTGCGCACTTAGCTGCAGAGCCTCTACCTACGCTACAACCCAAGACTTAGACTTCTTGCTCTAAGGCTATGACTCTCTTACATGTTGTGTCTCCTAAACTACTTAGAGCTTAGCTCTTTTTATACAATCCCATGGTCCGCGGACCATGGGTAGATCTCTTACAGCCGAATTTACTTTAAAAAACTAAGGGTAGACTACCCTTTATGACACATAACAGCTTCACACTCCGCGACCATAAAATGTGGAGTCTTTACAATAATATTACAAAAATTGACTTAAACATGGGATTTTAGCCCCAAAACTGCCCTTGGGGGATCCTGCTCCCAACACACACCAAGACCTCAGCAAAACCACTGAAAGGAAAACATACTTCCCATGGAGCTTTATAACTTATCTCATTGCAGTATTTACAATGAAAGACCTGCTCAAAAGTAAATCATCATGACAACCATACCACACACTGGAGCTTTATAGCACAACTCATTATGGTATTTACAGTAACCACATATACACATATGCACATTTTCTAAACCAACAAATAAACGATATGATGCTCGTATCAATCAACAAGGGAATCCAAAGGATCACACCTCCACCCTCAAAGTAGTACCAAGGTTCACCTCCTTTCCAGGAAGTCCATAATCCACTATCACAGTCAAAGCTACATCCAATGTCTAGCACTACAATCCTATGCCACTTGTCCCCTTAGTGAATAGTTATTGGCTCATTGTTCCAGGGCGCACTCCCAATGTGCATCTCATTCCATTTGGAAATGCTAAATACCAAAACTAATATATCCGTGACCTTCCTTCTTGGCTACACAGTCCCTCGAGAAATCTGGTCACCCCCTTCTGTGTAGTCGCTCACCTTCCAAGTTCCCTAGAATCCCCTATCCTAGGAAATCCATCCCTTAGCAAGGCTTCCTCATAACGGAAGATACAAAACCAAGGCATATATCTGCCTCAAAACCATCATATCGGTCAAAGTGTGCTCCTGGAAATCGATGGACACTATTGGGTACCAGTATCCCACAATGGCCCTACTCCTAAAGTACTCTACTAGCATACTACTGAATGTTCCAATTTCTTTCACTGCTACTACTGATTCTTGCAGTTGATTTTAACCACCCGATCAACATGTTCATGCATTCGTGTTCCAAACACATAATTTCCATTAGATTCAAATAAATTGAAATAACCTCAAATCATACGTCATTGGTAGTTCATCAGTAAGGTACACTTGCAATCCCCTTTGCTTGCTGTCTCGACAAGTCAAACTAACTGTTTGATCAAAACATCATGTATAAACATATCACATGAGGTTAGCTCAAAACACAACCATCATAGATCAAAATTTTAATTCACATGTAACCATCATAAACTAGAATCATAGATAACTTGTAATCATCATAGACCATAATCATAAATCACATGCATAATAAAACTGAAAAGAAAATACAGATACTTCTCCTTTAATCAATTCTTAGCTTCCACATTTGTCCTTATTCTGTACTTACCTCGGATTAGTTGCCACACTAGACAAACACCCAATGCCTTCTCCTTCGCCATGTGCACATACAAGTAGTGTGGATCACACACATACATCTACACACATCATACAAGACCATGTAATACATGCAACTACACCAGTTTCATATGTACCACATGTATACAGTACCACCTATACACTGCAACCACTTGCACAATGTGTGAACAACATCACATGTACATGGAACCACTTACACAATGTGTACACAACACCACATGTACATTGCACCATTGCACAATGTGTACACAATACCAAATGTACACAACATCACATGCACGACATGTGGACGACACCCCATGTACATAGCGTCACATGCACGACATGTACACAATACAAAATATACACAACATCACATGCACGACATTTGGACGACACCCCATGTACATAGCGTCACATGCACAACATGTACACAACACCACATGCACACAACACCACATGTACAACATGTACACGACACCACATGCTCACAACACCACTTGTACAATCATGCACACAACACCATATGTACATAGCACCATATGTACAACATGCATAGAACACCATATGTACATAGCACTGCATATCCAACATGTACATAACATCATTTGTACACTTCACTGCATATCCAACATGTGCATAGCATCATCTATACATAGCACTACATATCCAACATGTGC
The DNA here is from genome assembly GCA_031772625.1 of Pinus tabuliformis. Lineage (NCBI taxonomy): Eukaryota > Viridiplantae > Streptophyta > Pinopsida > Pinales > Pinaceae > Pinus > Pinus tabuliformis. The sequence continues at coordinate 1,260,569,863 of CM062804.1, forward strand.
ACAACACCATATGCACACAACACCACATATCCATCATGTACATAACACCATCTATACCCAACACTGCATATGCAATATTCACACAACACTATCTGTACCATCCTGTACATAACATTGCATAAACAACATGTACACACACTATGTATACACAACACCACATGTGCACAATGTCATAGATGAAACATGTACAACATATACAACCTATGCACAACAATAGTACGTCACATCCAAAAACAAACTCTCTACCAAGAAACCTTGCTCCCAGTGTCTTATCCATGCTTGTCCCAACTTGCCGCAAAGCATAGTGCTTCGTTTCACTGATGTATCTATTAGTGTTACCTATCATAACATAAACATAGGCATAATACAAGAATACAATATCAATTCGTAAACACATGATAATGACCTCATATATTGTCGTGACTACTCTTCCCACTTGATTCCTCTTGAACTAAGAATCTCTTCATGCCATTCTCCTGCATAATAAATCATTACTCCACAAGAACGATCCCTGAAAATGTTGTTAGAGAGTGACAACATACATACATACATATATAATCATTAACATGAACAAATCATCATCATGTCAGACGATGACATACATACATGTGTGCATACATATATAAACATCAGCATAATCATGACCATTACATAATTACCAGATAACATAAGGTATCGATTAAGAGAAATTCCTTTATCCATGTACAACATGTACAACATTGAGAACAACCATTCCCAACATAGCTAAGGCATCCGACACCTCAGATCCATTTAATTTATATTTTCTAGTTACCTTTCACATGTTTGTATTGCCACCATCCATTTACCACTATGGACCCAACCAATCCAATCAACTTTCATAGTTTTACCTCCCACTACGCTTACTCATGCACAAAGCTTCATCTAAGTCTTACCTTACTTGTTGGGTACCACACGACTCTCCCCGAGCTCCACTAAATTTCCTCTTTCCTAACCAACTCCCAAGACTCAAAACATAAAAGGCAACCCAAGAAACAAACAAGAAGAAGATCATGAAAACCCATAACAACAATATGACACCGCAACAAAGTGGCATAAATATGTACCAGACAAAATCACAAGTACAATAATCGCAAAAGACCAAAAGCACAAGACTAACAATAGACACCATCACTCAATCCCCATGGTTCCCAGTGCTTCCAAAGGAAATCTCAACTTGAGCCTTCTTCAAGATTCATGGCAATCTCTCTTGCCATGCAACTCCCTGCATTATACTTCCATAAACACATAATGTCAGTGCATAAATAAACATAGCAATACATCAGAAACCTTATCTTGTCGTGCCAAGCTTTCTTCCTTGGAACTGAACACATCCATGCCATCTCTAAGGGGACTCCAATTACCTTGATAAATCCACCTATAACTAGAGACTAGCTAATATACCTATCAAGTACATGTTCATGAATCTAGAACATATCCACATAATGTTAACATAATCAAGGTTAAGAAGACTCCATGTATGAAAAACACTCATTTGTTTTGAATTAGGGTTTCCAAACATAGCTAAATAAATTATTTCCTACATCCTTTCTTTTACCTTTTACTTGGTTGCAATCGAGGCTTATTATGCACTATCACATCACCCAACTATTAGTTATATAAATACATCAAATATTACCTTGTCACGCTAATACCAACATGCTTCTTGCAACTTCTCACACATGTCAACCACATGTTTCGAATATCAAGACAATCATATATATCAATTCAAAATCAACCCTTATCAGGACTAACAATCATGTCATAATCCATAGTCAACTCATAGTCCTTAGACACAATGCTACAACTATCACCTACTTACACGGAAGTACATATCAATTGTCTCAACATATATGTCTTAGTACAATCATATTAAAATAAGATCATTTGAACACATACTCATATTATTAAATTCATCAAACATTCAACCAACTTGCAACATACCATGTTAAATAAATAAACTAGATGACATAATCAAATAGTCAAGAACCAAATATACAACATAAGAAAACTCGTACCTTACTGTGTCTTAGGGGAGGTTATCTTGTCTACACAATCAATCTAGTTAGCATGATATAACTTCTCAACATATCAACTCAAACATAAATAAGATCATGATATCCAGAATAGTGACTAGCTAACATGTTTACATCACAACACCTACACAATTATCATTCACACATATGCAAAGTCAATCTAGATTAGTACAACACCATATCACAAATATGTCGGCTCATACATGAATATCGTAACCATAACCAACTGCATAGGCCAATCCAATTTAGCATGATACATATAACATTAAGGTATAAATTCTATAATCCTAATCATCAAGATAACTGTCATATAACAATATCAAGTTAACCTATAACATACTCATCAACAACATATAAAATAATCATTAAGTTATCTAACATAAAACAAGAATAGCAATGCATACAACCATAGGTTACTATCATTCTTGACTATCTGACACATGTGCATATAACTACACTAATCAACTAACATTCATCATGAATGTAACCATAACATCAAAAGATATGTACATAAACTTAATGCATATAAAAATCCTCAATTTACATACATGCATGCCAAACATACAATACCTGTATGATGATATGCTATTATCCCAAAGTCTAGTGTTGTAACCTTATTATGGTGCTCTACATCTCCTACTCTTTCTCAGCCAACACATTAGCATCATAACAATCAATAGCATCATGATGACCCAAATCTCATACCATGACTTCAGAATGCATGTTTGACCTACTATTCATGCATAATTATAACCAAGACCATACATGCATGACCATAACCATTACTCCATTGTACACATTGCCTCATGCAACTATCAATATGCATAAGAAAATCTTAATCAACTACATATACACATAACTGCATGTAGTCGAGCATAAGCGATCAATTATTGTAATCAACGTATAAGACTAATGCATGTATTCAAATAACCAAGAATTCAACCCAACATACAAGGATGTAATCAACCTACATATACTCATGTAATGAGTCATATACTCCTGATGAAGCATTCCATAAAATCAACATCAAGTTCCTCATGACAACCTTACTACAACCATGATCAATCATTATGCAATGTAACAAGCACATGGAATGCAAGTGTAAGAGACACGCATGCAACTGACATGCATGCATGACCAACACATTCACTTAAGGAGAGCACAAGCATGCTCTGATACCAATCTGTGGTATCAAATATGACCCAAAGAGAGTGCAAACCGCTCTGATACCAATCTGTAACACCCCCTCCAAAGTCTACCTAAATTAACCATTCCAACCGGGGTAAACATGAGAAGATAAGTTACTATGATCCAATTTGACCTCCTTTGTCACCTTAAGGAAGTGGAATCGACAAAATGTCACATACAGTGATCCAACATCATCAACAAACCTCTTAGGAGATAAGTCAGCCACTCAGGCAATCTGTCCTTGGGTCCCACTTCTGCAGCTCTTAAGCTTTAGTCACTCTCATTCTATGGGCAAGGGAGCAACCAACAACTTAAAGTCGCTCTCACAGGCCTACTTGCTAGTGACTGTGGTCCAGAATTACCAGTTGTATGCCAAAAATCCCGAGATTTGAGCCACTTTTCTAGCCCAGAATCCTGGCCTCTGCCCAAAACTTGTTGTAACTTTCAGAAATCATTAAAAACATGATAACCATGCTGGTCGATAAAAAAATCACCCTCAGGACCTGCCCGAGCATCCCCAATCGGGACTAACATTTTGTCAAACACATGGCATCAATGCAACCTACAGGTCTAGGATACAAGACAGAGCATATATGGTTGAAACAAATTATGAAACATAATTAGATGGATCATCTCCTTCTCAATTCAAATACTACATCATCAATTAGGTCTTACATCCATTCATTTAACAGTTACAATTAAATATATGAAATAACCATGACATGAACCAGTTATTCAACCATGCTTATAACCAACATAAAACCATATAAATATAAAAAATATGAGAACCATTAAATCCACATATAAATCAGTGCAAAAGTAAGAGGACTTACCTTTTATTAATCATAGAAAAATCCAACCAGGTTCGGGACTTCCACATACCACTTGACCATAGACATGTCTGAACCAAATCTCTCTTTCAGCCAGTCACCCTCGTTTCATATTCCAAGCATGAATGTGGGATCTCATAGAACAACCAATCCAAGAACAACCCAAGGGAATCTAGAGGTTAAACCACCTCCACCCTCATCAAACCATGATCACACCAAAACCGATGCTCTGATGACAACCGAACTGAACTTGGCATTCCATAGAATCCATCAATATCCTTGAGGAATTTTCTGTCTCCTTGTCTCTCAGGCTTTACAATAATAAAATCCGGGATCATTAGGCCTTAAACCGAGACCACTCTCTAGGGATTTACCACAATCCAAACTTGTATCACTAGGCCCTAAAACGAGACTCCTCTCTCAGGATTTATCATGTATCCTACCAAAACCGGTCAAGGGATTCCTAGGCCTTTGGGAATGAAACTTGACACCACCTCTGCCCTAGATTCTGAAATCAATTCGGCAATTCCAAAGTTCTAAAACCAGAATAAACATCCCAACATACCATGGCATCTGGAAAAAGGCTAGGCTATGCTAAAAACCGCTGTCATAACCCATCAAAACCATGCCATCAACAACAATAGAACCATAGATCAACATTCAAAGCCATGCATGTCCAAACCAACTAGGAAATAACACATGCAAAAGGTTACCTGCAAGTATTCCTACTGAAGATGTATGATCCTGCTTTCCTTTCCGCGTTCCTTGCTTGCTTTCCCTTTCCTTTCCTTGCCTTCCCTTTCCTTTCCTTTGCTATAAACTAGAGTGCTCCAAGAAAACTTTAAGTGACCAAGAGAGTGAGAGAGAGACAGAATAATGAGAGAGCTTCAAACTTGACCTGGTAAAAGCTTAACACTGAGCAAGCCTAACACTGAGCCAAGAACCTCCAACTAATCCTCAGAAGCCTTTTTATTAACGAGGCCTCTAATTTCTTGATTTTTAATTATTTTCCTTCAATTTCCTCCTCACATGCAACCTGTGACCTTTCACCTTACTTTTCTCCTAATTTCCTTTATTTTCATAAATAAATGTGCCAAAAATTCCTTTTTGCCTTTTAATGCCTCTGCCTTTGCCTTTGCCAATTTCCTTAGCCAAAACACACATCTAGTGATGCCCACTAGGATATATTTTCCCAACATTCAACTTGGAATACATGTCCTTTACCCGTGGTCTTATTTTTGCCTTTATTTACTTTTGTTACATGAAATTCTCACCAGGGCTGTTACATGGAACTAGTTAGTTTTATATCATAAACTTCTTTTAATATTGTTTCAAATCCTCTTTTAGTCTCGTTACTTGGAGGGATATAATATATTCAATTTATTTGAATAAAATATAAATAAAAAACATCTTTGAGGGTTATTTCTAAAACCGTCCAACTAGTTTAAATAATTAAGGACTTTTTCTCCATAGGGTGTCGTGGCATAATTTTTGTCACATATAGAGCCCCTTAAACCCTGATTAAGGATGTGGGGTATCAATACACAACCTTCAAGCCCTATTATGAATATGGGGTTATCGAATTTTCCTCTTTCATCTATAATCTCAAATCATATTTTTGATACCAACATCATCTCCTCCCTATTGATAGTTTTCCAACGATATAAATTTCATCTCTTTTTGAGTTCCAGGAACAAAGCTATGCGCACATGAAAAAATTACCCTTTTGAGGCCACAATGGCATAGTACAAGCCATATGGTTGACACATCGTGGCCCTTGGCTACATGTATCCCCTTTAATGGATTCACATTCCCTACTCACCTATCATACTAGAGCCTCACCATATCATCATTTTCCATAAAACATGAATTTCTCAAATATATCGATGTTCTTGTATGTTGATATAATGGTGGACTAAAATGTTGATATGACAATATTGATCATTATACACCTCCAAGGTGTTGATACAACGATATCCTATTGTACCAATTTCTAGATATGTTGGTATAGCTATACCCCATGATATGCTAATATGAGATACTAGGAAATTGGTAAATATCCATAAATGCAAATATTTGTAATTTCCTGATAGGTCTGTGCTAACTCAGCATGTCACCTTATATCTATAACATCCAGTTGAAATTTTAAATGTCAAAATTTTATGTTTCCCCATACATGTGGAACTACTAATGTGTTCCTTGTGTCACCCATACTTTGCTCATTAGATGCCAAGAACATCAAACACAAGTGACATCTCCTCTACTTGGTACTACCATAGCATCCATTCAATCATCATCATGGCATCATTATTTAAAATGCTCCCATACTTTGATATATGGTGCCATTAGTTAAAGTTAATATTAAATATGGATTACTTTCCATCAAGTGATAGTTCATTACACTAGAGCCATGCCATAACAAATTTTATCCAAAAGGATTTTCTTTCATTATTTAGTGGCCTGATATTTTGATACGCCCCCTTTTTTGTAGATTTTGGTAACAATCCTTGTGTTGGACTTGTGGCTAAGGGCTAAGGACAATTTCTTACAATCCATGAATTTCCATAAAATTTCATGCAAAGGGACTTGGTCAAGCCAAAAATTCCTTCTTGAGTAGGATTGACTATGAAGAGAATCCTTAGCTTGTCCAAAAAGATAAAGAGATATTTTAGCAAGTCCTTGGTCTACATAGAAGACTCTTGATGACACATAGGTCTCCATCAAGCCACAACATAAGCCAAAATCCTCCATTCTACTGCTAATTACCAACTCTTCCTTCCAAAAAGCCAAAGAGGCATCTGTACCTTTTTGCTCCATCTGAGGTCTCCAATCCTCTCATTCCCTCCAGGGAAAATCCTTCCCACTAGTCGATAGTCTAGACTAGTGTACACTATGGCCTATTTAAATATTTATCTAGCCTCCAACAAGTCTAGATTTATTTAGAGAACTCTTTTGTGTTTCCTTTTTGATGTTCTAACAAGACTACTTCCCTTAAGTCTCCACTTTTGAAGCAAGGATTTTGTTCATGCCTCTGAATTCCATATGATTCACAAGACCCTCTCACTAATTCAATTGGCCTAAACCTTCTATATTCTACCTACTAATAGACCATGGACACCAGGCAAGATGGTAACTAAAAGTCCTTTAGTACCAAGCTTAATGTGTCATTTACTTCCTATCCAGAATAGGAAAGGCATAACACATAAGTACATTAAAATTTGATTATGGGGAATATGAACATTATACAACCATTTGAACCATGTATACTACTTCACATCATAAATATACGTCATACAAGCTAAATTTCCCATTAAGTAGATAAGCACATAAACACAACACATTTTAGCGATGATCACTTCTTTCTCATTAACATAGTTTTCATAACATAGATGAAGTCCATGAAGGTACCTATCTAATTAATATCTATTTTGTCTATGTTAACCCAAGAACCCCTTATTAAGTCATAGATTTTGAGTAGTTGCATTTCTATTTTTATATTTTTATGTAGGCTAGAACCCCTCATGGTCCGATTTAAATATATTTGTATCCTTTGTCTCTTATATATATATATATATATATATATATATATATATATATATATATATATATATATATATATATATATGATGATGATGATGATGATGATGATGGTAGTTAACGTCCACTGAGACCAAATTGGTCTATCGGACCTATAATTTTCTTAGTTTTTAATTATCTGGCTCCTCGTCTTTCTTGGTGACATTGGTGTTGTAGCTTTCTTTTTTCTCTCTACGGTCTTCCAACTTCCTTTATCTTGCATCTCCTTCATCTCTTCTGGTTCTTGGGGCATTGGTGTCTTAGCTTCACGATCTATTGTGTTCGTCCTTTTGAAGGTAGTCGGAGAAGAAGTTTGGTCTAGGAGATCTACTTTGCTGTTAAATGAAGATTTATTTTGTGCAGTATTCGATTCCTCATAACTGTTGATTTATTGGGCGGGGCTTTCTCCCTGCTTGTCTTGAGAGTTCTTTCTTTCTTGCTCGGTTTCTTGTGATTCAAAGTTTTTTCTAGAGTATTCTTCTTTGATGACAGTGTAGTGTTCTTTTTGTGCTCCTTCCCACCATGTAGATCTATGGTGGTTTGTTCTAGCAGAATTTTTCTGGGATGCTTTTGGGCAATTTTTGGCTAGATGGCCTGTCTCAAAGAAGGATCGACATCTGAAGAGGACACTTTCATAATCGAGTTTCTGGTTCCACACATAGTCTTTACTTGTTAGGCTTATTTCAGCTGGGAATCCGGCGCTGAAGTCCATTTCCACACAGATGCGTGCATAGGTGGTTTTGGCATATTCCTCTGTTTCTGGGCACCTGCAGTAAAATTTCCCAATTGCATTTCCAATGGCTTTTAGCGAGGAGAGATTCCAGAGATGCAATGGTAGGCTTGGCAATCTCACCCAAATTGGTGCTGAGGTTATGACTGTTGTAGAGGGATCAAATGACTGATGCTGAGGTTATCACTGCTGTATATATATATATATATATATATATATATATATATATATATATATATATATATATATATATATATATATATATATACACTAAGGAGACCTAGTCTTAGCATCCTCAAATACTTTCTTGTTCGTTGTATTTATTATGTAATGATGTTTCCACCTCAAATAGGACTATAATTATTTATTTCTTATCAACTTTAAGGTGCAAGGATCATAACATTTGGTATCAAAGCTCTTGATCCTAGGGCTTTGCTACTTAAAAAAGGTCATCGTGGAATTTTTGCTATAAATTGTTTTATGTGTGGTTTCAGAAAATGAAACCTAGAGATTATTTATATGACAACCAAATAAATACTAGGTTAAAGTTTCAGATGTTGGTTCACTATATGTTTAGATATATGGTCCAAGGAAGTTAGGGTTTTTGAAGGATCCTAAATTTTGTCTTAAACATGTTAGTTTGGAATTTTCATTATAACTATTTTTTTGTGAGGCCTTAGACTAGGAAATTTTGACCACATTGCATAGAATCGAGGTGAATATCTCATCGAAGTTACATATATTGTTTCACTACATTATAGGATATATTTTCTAAGGAACTTAGTATTTTTGTATCCTTTAGAATTCAGTATCAAACATGTTAGTTTGGAATTTGTAATATAGCCTTTTGTCTGTAAGGATATATAAAGGGAAACCTGGACCATGTTAAGAATAAATCTTGAAGGAATATATGGTAAAAATTTTAGAATTGGTTCCCTATACCTTGGGAGTTATACCCTATGGAATTTAGGGTTTATGAACAATCATGAAATAAATTTTAAATAGGTTAGCTTGGTATTTTTTCTATATCTTTATATATGTAAATTTTCAAACTGTGAAATATTTAGGAATTTTAGGAAACACATAGAAGTCCTCATGTATAGGTTCCATAATTATATTACATGGCATTCTATACAAGTTGCTCATGGGAAGAGTCCAAAAAGTAAGAAAGTTTTTAGAAAGTTACTTTAACTTTAAATTGGCACATTAGATTCAATTCACACTTGTGGAATTGTAGAAACTACATATAACACTATTGAAAAGTGACCATTTAGATCCATAAGGACTCAAATCTTAGAGATATATCAAAATATGTTCAACCATTTTGATATTATGCAAATTAAGGTATGTAACTTACTAGTGACCTAAATATTTATTAGAAGAGCTCATTTTTTTGTTGTAACAAAGAGGAAGGATATTATTAATTTCCAACATCTATCCAAAGGAATCTACCACAACAATTAAATCTACTGAAGGCCCATGCTTTACCCATGAATAAAGTGAAGGAATAGAATTTAGGTTATCTCAATTAGAGAAGAAAGTTAAGGAAATGAATGGTAGCATGTTGAAAAAGGTTGATTTCTTAGGTTATCAAGAAAAGATTAGAAGAGAAATGGAAAAGAAGATGAATGAAAGTAAGGAAGGAATAGAAAATAATATTGAAGGAATATAAGTGAGGATAGATGAAAATATGGAAGTAATAGTAAAAAGGATAGAAGGAATAGAAATGAATATTAATGAAAATAAGGAAGAAACAAAAAAATGAATGATCACTATCTTGCAAAGGCTTCCTAAAAGGGATGTGGTGATCCAAGGAAATCATGGAAATAAGGAGAAGCATGTTGTGGAGAATCAATTTCATATGGGGAGTATGCTATCACAATTGGAGAACACAAATGTTGAAACAAAAAACCATACTCATGAATTTTCATTCCAAGTTCCACATCATCAGGGATTGAAGTCAACACCGAGGAAACACTACTTTTTGAAGATTGATATGAGGAAATTTGATGATAGTGATCCTATAACATGGATATTTTAGATGGAGCAATACTTTTATCTACGCCAAGTGGCATCCTTACAAAAAGTAAATATTGCATCCATGTTTTGAGAACAAGGCCAACGTGTATGGTATCAATGGATTTGTGAAAGGAAAAAATGATTATATTATATATTGGTCAATTTTTACAGAGGAATTGATAGCACATTATGGGGATATTGAGAGAAACACAATATTTAGTCAATTGGTAAATCTTTGAAAAAAATGTCCTATTACAGAGCACATTCAAGAATTCTAAAAATTGAGTCTTAGAGTGAAGAATATTTCAGAGGATATCTTGTTAGACATATTTACGGGTACTTTAAATGAAAGCATCCAACATGAGGAGCATCTCTTTGAACGTAAATCTCTAGATTATTATTTGAGTCTAGAAATTAAATTGAAAATAAAAATATGGCCACTATAAAATTGGTCACTAATAACTATAGAGAAAACCAAGCTCCCTTTTCTAAAATGAAAATGTTAACTCCTCAAAAAACGAAAGAAATAAGAGCAAAGGGAGTGTGTTCCAATTGTGAAAGAAAGTATAGTAAAGGGAATAAATGTAGCGAGATGAAATTATTTTACATAGATTCTGAAGATCAAGAAGTGGAAACTCCACATGATATAGAGTTAGAACAAACTACTCCAACAATCTCTTAACATGCATTGGATGGAATCAATACTCCACAAACACTCAAGATAGAAGGATGTATCAAAAGGAAAAGTGAAAAAATATTGATTGATTCAAGTTGTACCCATATCTTCATCAATTACAAATTGGAAAAACTTCTTATTTTCTTTATATGTCCAACACCAAAATTTCAAGTGATGATTGCAAATGGAGGTAAGATAAATTGTTCATAGAAGTGCAATAAGATTAAATTGAATATGGGGGAGTATTTATTGGTTAGTATCATGATTGTAATGAAAATGTGTTATGAAACCAGCTCACAAAAAGATAGAAAAGAGAGATCCACGCCTTAGAATTCAGCCTCTTCGAGGGGGCAACCTCCTTTACATTACATAAATGAACAATTCTTGGATGATACAAATGACAAAACCTCCTTTCTATATATAGGAGTGTAAGGAGTCACAATATAATCCAGCCGACCTAACAATAATAATAATAAGCCACAAAAATAACAATAGAGGGATTCTATGGGGCACAGAAATAACAATATGGGGGTAATAGGGGCACAACAATATAAATAGGGGGTATAACTACAATAGTAATGGGGTAATCACTAGTATTATAGGGACCCAACATGCCCCTCTCCTTCAAAAAAGTGTTGTCCTCAACGCTTGAGCAGTTCTGGATACTTCTGCATAAAATTCTCATCCTCCCATGTGGAATCTTCAGCGGATAAGTTCTTCCACTTGATAAGATACTCTGAAATTGATCGATTTCGTAGCTGTCGAGTTCTTGTTTCTGTGATTGCTTCCGGTTCCAATATAATTTTTCCTTCCTCGTCAAGTTCTGGCAATATTGTTTGAATTGGGAGCTTGTCACCTATAACCTTCTTTAAACATGAAACATGGAAAACTGGGTGCAATCGAGAAGCTGCAGGAAGCTCCAATTTGTATGCCATAGTACCAATCTTTTCCAACACCTTGTACGGACCATAATACTTTGGTGATAATTTATTATCCTTCTTAGCTTGCTTTAGGGACATTTGCTTATATGGTTGTAGCCGTAGGAATACCCAATCACCTACATCAAAACTTCTTTCACTGCGATGTTGATCTGCCTGTTGTTTCATTCTATTTTGTGCCAACACGAGGTTATCCTTTAAGAGTTGGAGGACTTGTTGTTGATGTTCGATGTGATGTTCCACTGCCTGAACCTTAGAATTTTCTCTTAAATATGATGTGATGGATGGTGGTTGATACCCATAAAGTGCCATAAATGGGGTCATTTTTGTTGCTGTATGGAAGGAAGTGTTATACCACCATTCAGCCAGAGGCAACCATTTGACCCATTGTGTCTGTTTATCAGATACAAAGCAACGAAGATATCCTTCCAAACATTTGTTTACTATCTCAGTTTTCCCATCAGATTGAGGATGATAAGATGAGCTATGAGCTAACTGAGTACCAAGACAAGAAAATAATTCTGTCCAAAAATTTCCAGTGAAAATGGGATCTCTGTCACTTACAATAATCTTTGGGTTTCCATGTAGCTTTTGAACTGTTTCCATAAATGCAGTAGAAACTGTACTGGCTTTAAATGGATGTGATAATGCACAAAAGTGTGCATACTTGGTAAGTCTGTCAACTACCACCATGATGACACTCTTTCCCTCAGACTTGGGTAAACCTGTGATAAAATCCATTGAAACCTCCTCCCAACGTTGGCTTGGAATGGATAAAGGTTGTAATAGACCTGGTGTCTTAATTGTTTCAACTTTATTTTGCTGGCAAACCAAACATTCCGCCACAAACTTTTGAATATCTGATTTAAGGCCATCCCAAAAAAATTCCTTCTTAACCCTGTGGTAAGTTTTTAAAAATCCTGAGTGCCCTCCTAAGGGAGAAGTGTGCAATTCCATAAGAATCTTTTGTTTTAGCTGGGAATTCTTACAGAGGTATAAGCGATCTTTGTACCATAACGAATCATTTTGCCAGCTAAATGTATCAGAAGTACTGGAATCTTGTTGTAGCTTTCGAATAAGTGCCCACACTTCTTCGTCATTCTTCCATTCCTCCCTTGCTTCGTTTATCCAATCTGGTTGGATAATAGAAATGGCACACAACAATGCTTCCACATCCTCATCCTTTCTTGAGAGTGCATCTGCCACCACATTTTGCTTCCCTTTTTTGTAGATGATTTCAAAGTCATAACCCAACATCTTTGTGACCCACTTTTGTTGCTCTTCAGAGGATAATCTTTGTTCTAAAAAGTATTTAAGGCTATCATGATCCGTTTTTACCTTGAAGTGTCTTCCCATTAGGTAGGGTCGCCATTTCTTAAGTGCATGGAGTATTGCCAACATTTCCTTCTCATAAATAGCTTTGTTTAAAAACTTTCCCTTGATTGGACGACTTTCAAAAGCAATGGGTCTTTCATCTTGCATTAGAACAACACCAATTCCATTTCCTGAAGCATCACATTCCACAATAAAGGTTTTTGTGAAGTCCGGTGTAGCTAAGACCGGTGCTTGGCACATTGCCTCTTTAAGATGTTCAAAGGCCTTTGTTGCTTCCGAAGTCCATGAAAATGAATCTTTCTTCAATAATGTTGTTAGAGGTGCTGCTATTCTCCCATAATTCTTAACAAACTTGCGATAATACCCTGTCAACCCAAGAAATCCTCGCAGATGCTTTATGGATGTGGGGATTTTCCATTCCTTAATGGCTTTAATTTTGCTAGGGTCTACCTTAACTCCTTCATGAGATACAATATGACCCAAATATTCCACCTCCTGGACTCCAAAGAAACATTTGGATCTTTTTGCATATAATTGTTTCTCCTCCAATAGTTGTAGCACCCTGTCAACATGTTCAACATGATCCTTCCAAGACTTGCTGTAGATTAGTATATCATCAAAAAATACTAACACAAATTTTCTAAGGAATGGTTTGAAAATTGAATTCATCAAACCTTGAAATGTTGAAGGTGCATTGGTAAGGCCAAAAGGCATGACCAAAAATTCATAATGACCCTCATGAGTTCTAAATGCTGTTTTCGGAATGTCTTCAATCTTCATTCTGATTTGATGATATCCCGAACGAAGATCCAACTTGGTGAAGTAAATTGATCCATGCAATTCATCCAGTAATTCATCAATAACAGGAATGGGGAACTTATCTTTAATAGTGAGCTTGTTGAGCTCCCTATAATCTGGACACATGCGCCATGATCCATCCTTCTTGTGCACCAATACTACTGGAGCTGAGAAAGAACTTTGACTCGGTTGAATTATACCAGCCTCTAGCATTTCTGCAACCATACGTTCAATTTCACTTTTTTGGACATATGGATATCTGTACGGCCTGATGTTTGGAGGAACACTTCCTGGAATCAGATGAATAGCATGATCATGATCACGCATAGGTGGGAGACCTTTGGGAGTCTCAAATACCTTGGAATGATTGTCCAGGACTTTTTGGAGATCTGGAGAAATAGATGATTCCAATGTGGAAACATCTAGCGAACATAATTGTGCAATTACACCTCTTTGCTCCTTTTTTAGAAGCTTTGTCATGCCATTAGAGCTGATTATCTTTCCTGGTTTCCCTGCAATACCCCTTAATTCAACTTCCTTTCCTTCCACAGAAAATTTCATGAAAAGTTCTTGAAAATTAAAAGCTATTGTACCCAAGGATTGTAGCCATTGGACTCCTAGTACAACATCAGCACCTCCCATTGGAATGGAAAGCATTGGGCTAGTCAATACATATTCTCCCATGGATAGCTTGATATTATGGCACTTTCCAGAACAATTTATTGTTCCTCCATTTGCAATCATCACTTGACACTCTGGTGCTGGATATAGGAAGCAATTCAATTCTTTTGCTACCCTACAATGAATAAAATTGTGGGTGCTTCCTGAATCAATCAACACTATTACCTTTTTCTTCTTGATTTGTCCTTCTATCTTGATGGTTTGAGGAGTGGTAATTCCTGCCAATGCATTACAAGATATGGTCGGATTTATTTGTTCTTCATCTAGGCTTTGTTCCTGGAATATATCCTCTTCTTTTGACCTTTCTTGCTCCTTTTCTTCTTCCTCTTCACAATCTATGTAGAATAATTTCTTCTCAGCACACTTATGACCTTTCGTGTATTTGCTATCACAATTGTAACAAAGCCCTTTTGCTCTTTTTTCTTCCAATTGTTGTGGTGTCAACCTTGTAGGTTGTGGAAGACTATGGGCAACAAAACTTCCGTCTTTATAGTTGTGAACGGTATGCTTCCTAGTTGCCATAATTTTGCTTTCCATTTTTCTTGCTAACCTGAATGCCTTCTCTAATGAATCAGGTTCCCAAAGGCGCACATCATGTTGGATATTATCCTTTAAAGACCCTATGAACACATCAATCCTATGCTCCTCTGGAATATCTTTTACCCTTATGTTCAATTTTTGGAACTCCTCAATGTGCTCCATTATTGAACCCTTTTGTTTGAGACTTATCAATTGGCTAAAAAAAGTGTTGCTTTTTGTATCCTCATAATGTGCTATCAATTCTTCCGTAAAAATTGCCCAAGTGATAAATTGTTTACGAGAACAAAGCCATTGATACCATACAAACTGATTTGGTTCCAAATATAAAGTTGCCATACGTACCTTTTGTGTGTTTTGCACATTATTGAGATCGAAGAATTGCTCCATCTGTAATATCCATGTGGCGGGATCCTTGCCATCAAACTTCCTCAAATCGATTTTTGGAACATGGTGAGTCTTCGATCCAACATTAGAGTCTATGGAATCATGATTAACATTTCTTTTATTCTCATCATGAGTTTCATTTAGTACCCTTTCACCCTTAGGGACGATTTCTTGTAGCAACTTATTCATATTTATCTTCAATTCGTCCATGTCTGTCTTCAAATCTATCTTCAAGTCATCCATCTTAGCTTCCACACCTTTCTTTAAACCATCCATCTTAGCTTCTACATCTTTCTTTAGACCATCCATCTTAGATTCTGTTCCCTTTTGTGCAAGGGACAGTTGTTTCACTTGGTCTTGTAATTTTGATATATCATGTTGCATTTCTTCCTCTTCTTCATGAGTCATGCTAGAGCTTTCAGGTCCCTTACTAGGTGTTTGCATTTTCTTTCCTCGGGGCATCAGTTACTGATAATAATGCTTTACTATGCCCTTTGAATTCCTTCAAACCAAGCTTATGCAAAAATAAAAAATAAAAACTACACACCTTTTTTTTTACTTTGTAGAAGCCTGATATTGAATCTGATGTATCTCTGTAATTTCGGATCATCCAATTCTGAAATTGCTACCTGCAGTAGCCTTCTGCGTCCTCTTTCCAATGCCACAAGTCTGAGCCAAATTGGATTCTCCAAGGAAGAGTTATGTGAAATCTCCCACAGTGACTTGCTTTTAGACTGGTTCAGTAGAGCGAATTTGTACGACGTGCCACGAGTCACTGTTTCAATTTTTGAATCTGAAACACATATACAAGAAACTACAGTCCGTTCTCTTTCTGTAACTTTTTACGAAATTTCAATCCGATCCTCAGAGAGAGAGTTATGACGATTTTCCCCAGGTCACTTGTTTTGAATGTAATTCAGGAGTCTACAAAAAGGCCAACTTCCTCAGATCATATCTCCGAAAATATCACGCGAAAAGCTCTGAAATTCGGACCCAAGGTTAAACACCAATTCTTCTCAAATGGGTTTTTTTTGCGACTTCTGAAACGTCACAGAAAAAAAGTTATAGCGAAAATTCCACGATGACCTGTTTGGAGCAGCGAAACCCTAGAATCCAAAGCTCTGATACCAAATGTTATGAAACCAGCTCACAAAAAGATAGAAAAGAGAGATCCACGCCTTAGAATTCAGCCTCTTCGAGGGGGAAACCTCCTTTACATTACATAAATGAACAATTCTTGGATGATACAAATGACAAAACCTCCTTTCTATATATAGGAGTCTAAGGAGTCACAATATAATCCAGCCGACCTAACAATAATAATAATAAGTCACAAAAATAACAATAGAGGGATTCTATGGGGCACAGAAATAACAATATGGGGGTAATAGGGGCACAACAATATAAATAGGGGGTATAACTACAATAGTAATGGGGTAATCACTAGTATTATAGGGACCCAACAAAATGGGTGGTGTTGATGTTGTATCAGGGGTCCAATGTTACAATCATTGGGGACAATGACCCTTAATTTTGAAGATCTCTTCATAATATTTTTCTTAGAAGGAAAGAAAATTGAGCTCAGAGGTATCCAAGGGAAACCTAATAAAGTGATAAGCTCTAATAGAATATTTTTTTTTCTAGAAAAAGGACACCAAGGTGCAGTGGCACAATTGTGTTCATTATATTTTCAAACGTCTATATCCTCTACTTCAATGGATCTTCAAAACGTTATGAACAAGCATGTCGAGGTATTTGGAGAAATGCCTAAGGGTCTTCCACATGTCTGAGAACATGACCATGATTTTTCATTTGCAACCTGGAATTGTACCACCTAACATTAGGCCTTACAAATATCCACATGAAAAAAAGAGTGAGATTGAGAATATCATTCAAGGTATGTTACAGGAAAACACCATTTAACCTAGCCATAGTGCTTTCTCTTCAACAATGATGATGGCTATAAGAATGGATGGTTCTTGGTGTATGTGTCAAGACTACAAACTACTAAAAAAAATGACAATCAAAAAGTAAAGTTTCATATTCTCATCTTTGATGACTTGTTAAATGAATTGCATTGAGAATTTTATTTTACTAAATTGGATATTCATTCTCAATATCATCAAATAAGAATAAGCCAAGAAGACATTTCAAAAAGCCTTTATAAAACATGCATGTCTTTGGGTTAGATGAGAAAGTTAATTCACCCACCAGCTCCCCGTCTGAAATGAATGATAGTCATCAATTAAAATCATTACTAACCAATTAGATCTCTTTGTGTCTACATGTTGGCTAAGAAAATTGGAATTCTCCTCCATCCAAAAGAATAATATTCTATTTAATAAAATTTAAAACCTACATTTAATTAATTAGGGCGAAGTGCTAGTTCATGATTATGTCTCTAATGCATTTAGTTTATTTACTTCTCTTTGCAATTTGAATAAATTTTTACCTATTCAAAATTTAATCGTTAATTTTTCCAATTTGTTTATTAATCGTTCATTTTTCCAATTTGTTTATTGATGAAACATTAAAGCCTCATGAAAATAAAATTCACCTACATTAAATACATTTTAGAACTTAAGGTTTTCTTATAGTAATTCGTTTATTGATGAAACATTAAAGCCTCATGAAGATAAAATTCACTTACATTAAATACATTTTATAATTTAAGGTTTTCTTATATTTTTTATCACTTGATGTTTTCTTATAGTTGGAGAAAATTTTAGCACGGTTTACCATTGAATCAAATTAAGGAAATGATTCCATGAATTCGTAAGAGATCAAGTTCTTAAATGATATTTTTATCTAAATAATTTTACCTCCATTGTTCTGGAAAGTAAGTTATTAAAGGAGCATGGAAAGTAAGTTATTAAAGGAGCAAGGTAAGAATTACAATTATTACAATTTGTTGTGGGTTATTATATAATTATTAAAGGATTAATTCTTTTTTTAGTTAAAACTAACCTAAGTACTCATGGGGATTTGAATCAGTGACCTATCGCAAAGAGTGTCTTAACAACGCACCCATTCACCATCAATCCAAAGCCCATGGGCTATTAAAAGAGTAATTCTTAGTTCTGATGCAGGGAATAAATTATGAACAGATTAAAAGAATTATGCATAAAGTTAACATTGAGGAGGAAATCATTACGTTTTTTTAAGCCTAGGGGTATGTGAAAAGTATTCCAATTGTTTTTGAAATTGGAAACAATTTTTGAAAATAATTCAAGTTTCCTTTAAATTATGAAAACATTTACGAAAAAAATTATTTCATTTTTCAATTTTTCATTAGGGACAGTGGCTTTATAGAAAAATGAGACTTGTGTTACCATGGTTCTTACACATTGTGTGTAAGTTATTAATGTTGTTTTGATATATAGTATTTTATTTATGTATTTATTGTGTGAAGTTTTATATTTTATATTCTATTTATAGAATGATTTAAATAGGTTGGCTTTATCAGATGATAAGTTATTTTAATATCACTTGGTTTAGTTTCCTTTTCTAATATATATTCTCTGAAAGATTTAAATCATGATATTTGACTCATTGATTGCAGGTTTAATTTATTGATACATGAAGTTAATCAATTCATTTGTAGCTTTCATGCTAAATATATTTACATACCAGATATTTTGTTCATTTGTTTTGTGTCCATATCTTGGTGTTTGTTAAAGATATGATAGTTGACTTGATTAACATCATTTTTTTTGCAACAATTACTTGACTTATTTACCTTCTGATATATACTATCTAAGGTCTTAATATAAGATATTTACTCAATTTAATATAGATAAAAATATAAAAAAACATGATATTCAATTATTTATTTATACTTGTTATGGTAGATATAATTTATTACCAATGGTATATGTGTCTTTGTTTCTATTATATCTTTTATTTCATTTTAATTATGTTATGTTATTTTCCTTTGTTAGTTCATGCTATTTATCTTAATTACATTCATTAAGTTTACATTAGATTAATGAATAATATATTCTACACAAGTCACGCTTATTAACAAAGTTTAACCACTCACTATTATTTAAAATAAAACACTTTCTTATTTTTACTATGACCATATCTATTTTCTAACTTAAAAAATCTATTTAAAAATATTAAATATAGGGAATACCTGCTATGGATAGAGAAGACTAGTCTCTATACCAAAGTGGGAGTATCCTTAGATCCTCAATGAATGTCTTCTTAAATTCTTCGGAGTAGCTTCAACAATTTAGGAACTAACATTGTTTTGGTGATGTTGCTTGGGAGTGAAGTGTAAATCATTTATTTCCTTGGTAATAGATTAATGCTTAAATTTGTGAGCTACTAGTGAACAAGATACCAGCAACACATGCTTTAGGGGTTTCAAGCAAATATTTTTTGTTTAACTTTTCACCTCACAACTCCTTGATTGAATGGATTTTTCTTGGGCTTCTATATCCACATGATTTGCTCCTTTATGCTTTTCTAATATACCAAGTTTTCCAATTGAAATTCCTAAAATACTTATATGGGACAACTACCTTCATCGTTTTCTATAATATGAAGCCAATTATCTTGCGCAACATCTAACTAAGTTCCACAGTTGCATTACCAAGATTGGGGTTTACCATGAGGATGTACTCATGAAATTGTTCATGTTGTCTTTGGAAGGCAATGCTTGACAATGGTACAAGAGATTTCGTCCTAGTAGTATTTCATCCTTGAAATATTTTCATGCAATTTTTCATGAACATTAGAAAATTATGCATCCCTCTAAATTACTTCTTGAATATTATTTCCATTTGAATTAACATTGTAAGAAATCAAATTAAGGGTTTCAATAAAGTGAATTTTATGTTAATAGTGAAGTTTTAAGTTGGTAGGATGAATCTGATAATTCGGAGGAAATATGTTTACCCTCTCTTTGCTTATAGAATGAATGTTTAACTAGAGCATGGAGGCTGGAGTTGGACGGGTAATCATCAACCTCGAAGAAAAAATAGAAGTAAAGTATGCATGGGGTCTTGGCATTACGACAAATAATCAAGCGAAATCCCTTTCCCTTTGGCAGGGTTTGAAAATAAGTTTGGCTAATGGTATCAAAACTCTGTCCATAGTTGGCGATTCCATGATGATCATCCAAAAATGTGTAAAGCTCCTCGAGAATGTCATTCTCCTAGATGATGAAACCTCCTCAATCATGGTAAGGATTATTTATTTGCTAAAAAAATTGAAAAGGTTTATTTGTTCCACGTGTTGTGTGCCAATAACCATATGGCGGATGGTCAGGCCAATGCGAGGGTGTTATTAGAACAAGGTCGAATATGCATAAATCAAAACAACTCTTCATGTCACATCCCCTGAACGGTTGCAACAGGTTGGCATTTTACTGTGGTGGTACGGGTCGTCAAAGTATTAATATGGTAGTTAAGAAGGCTAGCTCCCCGAGGTTCCTTCGCAAGATGGTAGTTAAGAAGGCTAGCTTTCCAAGGTTCCTTCACAGTGCCTTGGTTGCAGGGTCAGTAGGTGGTGAGTTAAGGCACAAGTGTGGTGTCGCTAGAAGGAAAATCATGTACGAGGACAGGTGGGCGTTGAGGATTCAGTTACTTGCTGGAATAAGTAATATAACTACTCCTCATGGGGAGGAAGGTACCATCGTATTACGATCTTGGTTATTTATGGCAGTGGAAAATATGGAAGGAATTGGCATTGAAAAGACTTTGAATCATCTTGCATTTATGAAGGACAAGATCGGGCGGGATGTAGGGATTGATCAGGCTATTATATATCTCAGTTGGCTATGGTCAGTTAACCAAAAGATTGTTATTGTTCAGAGGCGTATTACTGCAAAGATGTCCTCCACGTGAAATGGCAGTGGGCGAGGTTCAGGGCTTGGTAGCTCGGGGTCTGGCCATGGTTCGAGGCACAAAAGCATTGAGAACCTGGTGGAGAGTTCCTATAAACAAGTAGTAAAGGATATCGTCAAGGAAATGAATGAAAATATGGCTGTTATTTACGCCCAATTATCTGGAATGGGCAAAGATTTGGAACTACTACAGAAGACCATGGAAGGCATGTGCATAGATGTATTGAGTGTTCAATAGAAGGTTGAAAACATCGAAATTAAGGTGGAAAAAATGATTGTTGGGGTCTTAAAGGAAGTTTTCGAGGTTGGGGGTGCTATGGTCATCAACGCTGCTAATGTTGAGGTTGTCATTGTTGTGTAGGTCCTGGAAGAAGAAGAGAATGATGCGAAGGAACTAACCACTTATGTGGATGATCATGCGAGTGAAGAAGTCAAGCCTAGTAGTAGCTGAAACAATTCATCTTAATTTTATATATATTCTATATCAATGTATAGAATATAGTGGTGTTTTCTGGAGAGTTTACAGTTATAGTTTTTCTATAAGAATATATGTAAATAATAATGGTAGCAAGAAGGTCCCCATCCAATTCAAATTGATGGAAGTGGTGGAAAGAACAATCCTGAATTTTGTATGGGACCTAACCCTTTTCCAGTCTATATAATGAAAATTCTACCCGTTTCTTTTAAAAATATATATATCTAGCCATAATTGCCAAGAGAACCCTAAAGAATCTAATGATTTAATAACCAATGTTGAATTTGTTTTTTCTTTATTTGATTCCACTAATCGTAGTACTAATAAAGTTTGTGAATCAGAAATGTTGAGGAATAAATTATGTCCATGATCACATCAACATTATACATTCATGATTATGTAGATAAACAATTTCTGATAAATCCCATAAACATATCATTCTGATTTGATGATGAAGCTGAAATGCTACTTGTGCCTTACACGTTTTCGATTTTCGATACAAAGGTAAAATTAACTAAGCAATGAAATTGGTAAGTCTCCAATTCTTTATTGTGGAACTTGAATATCATTCATTAACCATTTTACAAAGATTTCAAACTAGGAATACTATTTTCCACATGAATGTGAATATTTCATGAATAAATTGGATTTGCAAGGCATTTGGTAGATATTCATGAAGTATTTATCATTTATAACTATCTACTAATATTTCTCATTTCAAAAGGAGGTTCCTTTCTTGATATGAATTGACTCCATGCCCAAATTAGAAGGCACAAGATCTATAGTTCTTGCTGCCTCACAAGCAAGAAACATCCCCACTAGGAGTAGAATGTCATATCCCAGTTCAACCCTCTTCAAACTTAGGGCTATCTTTGTGAGTTATTCCTCATGCTAACCTTTATCTTCTTACTTTGAATCATGTTTTTCCTTCTAAACACATGTTCGACATGTTAACCCACTTCTTATAGTTGATCCCAAAATAACATGAAATAATTAATCAATAAAACAAACAAATTAAAACAAAGCTCGAACTATAAAGAATTGACATTAATATAAGTAAAATTATTCAAATAACGTCACATATTAATAGGAATATGTCTACAAATAATCACATATAAACTAATGCAATGATTAAATGATTTACATCCTTAATCATGTGTCACATTAACATGTATAACTAAAATGATTAACAATCATAATCATAATTAAGATGTCCACAAAAATGGGGAAAGACGTCCACAAAAGGGGGAAAATAAATGATAAAGATATATAAATAAAATAATATTTTATAAACGTTTTGATGTCCGTATGCTTAGGGGAGCTGGATTTTGGAATATATATATATATATATATATATATATATATATATATATATATATATATATATATATATATATATATATATATATATATATCTATATATATATATATATATATATATATATATATATATATATATATATATATATATATATAACTTTAAATACATATTATAAATCACAAATTTACAAAGTCTAAAGGAATTCTATTAAATACCTATAAATATTATCATATTAGTATGAAGAAAATTCCACTTTATTTCACATTGTGCAAACAAGAAAGTTAATTCACTGAATAATTTCTCACCTGATTTGAATGTGACCTACAAATCCATTCTAATTTTAACGATTGGAACCTACTGGAGCTTAATTTTATGCTTAAGGTTTCTCTCTCCTCATCACTCCCTGGGCATAATATTACATAAAGTTTTAAATTAACATTTAGTTTAAATCTTACAATATGTTATTACACTGGTAAAAACCCTTCTTTACTAGACACATAAATAATATTATCACATTTAAAATAAAATTTTCTTTCGTGAATTACATATTTTACAATATTGCATTGTTCATTTTCTTATCACCAATGATCACAACCTCTGGAATTTATGGGTGATTAATATTATTTGGCAATATGTAGAGCATAACTTTCTTTTCAAAAGGGTTTTACATCGTTTTACCCTTTATGTGTGGTTGTATGCAGGAAGTGAAGACTTAACTTTATATATCTATATATATATATATATATATATATATATATATATATATAGATATATATATATCAACTTGTGTCCAAATATAAAATTTTAAATTCACATTCTAAAACCTTATTAAATTTATTTACATAATGATCTATTGTACACATGAGAAATCCTACTTCACTTCGAATGACAAAAATCTAGAGATAAAAACATTTTTAGCAAGAACATATAATAATCCAGAATGATGGGGTGAAATACAATGCTTAGAAACCATTTGTATGAATTTCTATTATTCTATAACACAAATGTTATATACCTAGGGGGGATAATGTGGGGTACCAAGGGAGGTACCCAAGGTAATAATGTAATAATGGGATGGGCCATAGTAATAAATAAGGTGGTTAACCCATATCATGTAAGGGACCACAAGTAGTTAGTAATAATGTAATGGGCCCATGGTATTAGTTTGATGGTATGAGGGAACCATGGTAATGACCCATGGTATTGTATGTATGAGGCCTATATAGAGGCTAGAGACTCCAAGTCAAGGGAGATTGTTAAGGATTATTGTATGAACAGGCATATGGCTTGTGGAGTGTTCTCCTTCCTTAAGGAGTGAATGTATGGTGCTGCCCTACCTTAAGGGTTGATCAATAAAGAATCATTTCATATTATTTCTGGGTTTATTTGCATTATCTTATATGTTCATATCAGATATATAATATTTCTGGGTTAGATCTATAACAAGTGGTATCAGAGCCAGGTTATGATATGGGTTAACCACCTTATTTATTACTATGGCCCATCCCATTAGTACATTATTACCTTGGGTACCTCTCTTGGTACTCCATATTATCCCCCCTAGCTATATAACAACAAATCCTAAAATATAATAAGAAGGATTTCTATAAACCTCATAGAGCTTCTCTCTTTTTACAATATGAATGTTTAATCTTTTATGCATTGTAAACCATAGACCAAAGTAAAATTTATAACTCACTTGTTAAAACAAGTGTCCATGGAATATTTAGAGTCATTTATTAAAATCATTAACTAGCAATTCCCCCTAAAGGTGCAAAGACACGCCGAAGGAATATAAGGTTTGCGAAGACCAGGAACATTGTGAAGAAAATATGAGGTTTTTCTTTTTTCAAACCCTTGCATTCACTAGTCGAGTCAATACAACTCAGAGGACAACTTCAAAGATATAGAAAAAAACTGACTAGGTAGAGATTTCCCTGGGGAGGTTGGAGCCATCTTTTACTTTAGAAAGGATGATTATAAATCTCATCGGATTGCCCATGTCCAATGCTTCTCTTCTCGAAAAAAGGACCAATGCAACAAAAGCCACGTCAATTTGGGCATGCGCCCTTCACATGAAGGTATTGGAGGTTGTTTTTTGAAGGATTTTGGTTATAGTAATTTCAAGGATGTCTGCGGGGTTTTTGTCTAGTACCTTGGAACTAAAGGGGAGGTTTTTTATTACTTTTATTTCGTGCCAATGTTAGTCATAAAGATGAGTGGAATGATATTATCTCTACTTTGAATGATATAATGTGTGCCCAATAGTACCAAAGTTCGTGCCTGGAGAGCCTAGATGCTACGATAGCCCATTTTGAGAGCCATCTCCAATGTGATGTAAAGCCTCTAGTGCCTCCAGGGTCTAGTGCCAAGGATCCTACTCTAGTGATTTTCCTCAAACCCCTGAATTTCTATTATGTATTAGAGTAGCACTTATATTTGCAGTCCAATAGTTGATAGGCTTGTTTATTTACAACAATTGTTTTTATTTTGGTTAGACTTTCCCATCCACAGGTAATCAATATATTTGGTTTTCCTTGTGGCAAATTGAGACCACCTACAGTGAACTCAGTAAAAACAATGGCTATATGGTAGTTGTGTCTTGATTTTTTGAGGTAATACCAAATACAAATTCATGCACCAAAAAAAATAAGTGAAGGTAAAATTAGAAAACCAATTAATGTTTAAGATATTTAAAATCATGGCATTACTACATCGAGTAAGTTTTCCAATTGGTGTCATGGATGTCTTGTTGGATGGATACTTCCCTCTTACAAGAGATGATTTATGTAGGGACAATGGAAGATTCAAAGGATAAAATATGCAAGATGACAAAAGCAGATGAAGATGGGAAGAAGTAGAGTTTATAAAGAAAGAGATGACAAAGGAAGCATACACAACATGAACTCACAAGATGAAATGTGGACCTTTGGAATTAATAAAAGAAAGAAAATAAAACATAGTAGTGAAATAGAAAGATGATAGAAGCGAAAGAAAAAGAAAAAGACAAAAGGAAGGACACAAAACAAGGTAAGAATAATAATATCATGTGTTCAATTTGAGATGCAAATGTGATGAATCCATGAAACACATCCTTCAACAATTTAACAATCCTTTTCACATGGAAAATAAATGGTCTTAATTGAGTGTTTGTATGAAAGGCTAGATTAACCTCATATTTTGGAATTTTATGTAGCTAAGTCAAATGATATTGATGTAAACCTAAAAGGCAAGTATCCCCCATTTAAAAGTTTGTGGTGCTGTAAAAACTATTTTATAGTGCAAGGATTGTGGTAAGCCAAAACCACTTGTCATGACAAAGGATTGTTCATGGTACTCTAAACCCATTGATGTTTATGGTTCATGGTCATCGAAAACCTATTGGTGCAATGTTTGGGATAAATTAAAACCACCTAAATATTGTAATGGTTAAATGTATGATGATGTAAAACATTTGGGATGTAATGGGTGAGAGTCATCCACAAAGCCTAGAGATGTGACAATTGAGGGTAAGCCACATAAACATGGAGGTGTGATGGTTGAGGGTCATCCATAAAAACCATAGGTGTAATGGTTGAAGGTAAATGAGATAAAACCCAAGATATGGTTACATATAAGCCAAAAGGCATTGAACACAAAGAGCATAGAATATGAGGATAAAAATGGGACTAGTGGAAAATAAAGAGAAACATGTTCACAAGAACATGTTAAGGGGGTGTATGAAAGATAAACTCCTACTGTGATGTATAATAAATTAATATGGTAAATTTGTAATGATGTAAAGTAATTCTATAATTCTATGTAAGAATTAGAGATGAAGAAAAATGAGAGAAGTTAGGGATAAATATTTCTTGAGAGAGTTATGAAGATATGGTGGAGATACTTGAATTAATTATCCAATTATGACATGCTTGTTATGTCACCTAAAGTTACATAAATGGACCAATTATAAAATAAGAGTGCACACAATAATTATTTAATATAATTTTGTAAAAAATTAAAAAAGAGGAAAAATGGAAAAAGTTAGGGATAAAGATCTATGGAAAGATTCATAAAGTTATCATGTAGATATTTATGGATATGGTTGAATTAAATATCCAATTTTGACATAGTGATTATGATCACCTAAAATTATATAAAGGGATCAATTGTACAGTAAAACTACAATATTTATTTAATATAATTTCCTCTTTCGAAATTTATTTAGTCGAAATTATGAATGTACATTTATTTGTAATTGAGAAGAGGGGCCCAGTGTGAAGGCGATGTGTAAGTATGTTAGTGCTCAATTTGGAGTTGACACATGTCCCTCTTAAAATACAAATAAAATATTCTTAAGCTATAACCAACATAGATCAACACACATTAAAATGGTTTTTTTGTTATTAATTCATAACAACATTGGATATGTATTATATAGAAAATTAAAATATTTTCTTTTAACATTTTTCTATATATAGATATATATGAAGCTTTACCATTGGCAGTTGTTAGGGTTTAGGTTTTGACAACCTGTTGGTGCACTAATATGACTTTATAAATCAATCTTAATCCTACATTAATATGTCAACCTGGGATTCCTCTGTTTATTTCAAGGTTGCAAGCACTGTCTGTGTGATAACAATCAGAGATTGGAATGCAGGTAATTAATCCTAACTAATCGTTGTAGAAATAAACAATCGCTTAAAAACTCATTAACTCTTAGAAATGAAAAACATGAATTATTATATAATTCGAAATTGGAAAGATAAATCCTTAACAAACTACTTTCAAACAAATGTTTTAATCCAATGTCCTAATGCCAAAGAGGAATTCAACCTGAATAATCAAATCCACACGCATTAGAGGAGACTATTCAAATAATACTAATTATGAGGAACGTTCAAAGCTAGAAGTAATTACAGAAAGCATATACTAAGAAGGAACAACAATCATACACAAACTTACTTTCTGTAAACTATAGAAACAATATTAACTGAGCTATATGATTTAATCTAACTCAACCTGGAGAAGAAGCAACAATGTAAATCTTGACAGTAAAACGTAAATAAAATAATACAAAGGAGTAGTGGATCTTCCACCGACCAGGCCCAAAGCCTCTAGAAGAAAACTGCTATCAAAACTCAATACATGGATTTAATGGAAAAATTCAAGTCTTTCATTAACTGTCAAAAGAATTACAAAATCACTTCAACTCTTTAAAGTTCAATCTACATTTGCAGTCTTGTTGGAATTTTACAAATTACAAAAGTTACTTTTCTCTTCAATTTAATAGCGTTATATATCTTCTATGAAATTCTAGAAAAATCAAAGCTTATCCTGAGGATCAGAAGATCCTCAGGATTGCTTGGCTCAACAATCAAATTTGCACATCAATATCGTATTTTGACTCTGCCTTCAATGTGGTCCACACAGCTGTAACCAATGACATCTTCCTTTCTTGGCAACATCATCTTATCCGAAAGGAACATCAGTTATCCAATCCAGTCAACATGCACATAGAAAAGAGAAAACTTAGGCTTTTGATACTAAAAACATGTAATTTGTCCAACACTACTTTATATTTTATTTTCCCGGTATTTCTTCGAGAATGTGCTCAAGACAAGAGTAAATTCATGAAAAACCATATGATTAATTAAGAAAATGAGGAGGAAAAACATACCTTTTTCACAACCCAACATACTCCCCAACTTACCTTTTTTCATGTCCTCATGCAATAAGATAATTAAGATGAAATTGAGTCAGAGAATAGGTAGGATATGTTTCTTCCTTGTAGACCCAAAAACCATTTTTGTTTTTAAGTACTGCAAAGGCTCAACCTTCCTAATATTCTGATAATTCATAATTACAATGATACCCATCAGGAGGATACCAAATGATAGGGATTTTGTAACGACATCCAATCCAAGTAGGACCCTCACTTAGGACAATGTTACCATAATGGGCGAGTCTAGTTGCAACTGCCGTAAAGTTTCGGTAGCCAAAGGGTTCTCAGTTTCTGACACTGTTGGGAGAGGTTGTCCATCTTTTCTTTGCATCCAGGAGAGCTACTTCTCTAATGTCCTCAAAATATTCCAAACCTGACATGATATTGTCTGTATGGATGGGCCCCAAGGTGGACATAACTCCTTCTTTTTCCATAAATCTCTTATGTTGTACGCAGAGCTACAGGGGCGGTGTAGTTTCACTTCTTACCCAAAGATCCAATCCACTTTCTCTCCTCTGGAAAGTATCATGAGCCTTAGCCCATTTGAGATGGTTTTTGGCAAAGGAGAGGAAAACTTGGAATTGGATATCCTTGAGGAAGGGGCTAGGATTGACATCCCTGTCATCTTCCAAGAAAAAGTTGTGCAAATATAATTCACATAAAAAACGTTTTACATCCTCAATCTGTGTTTGACAACATTTAATAAAATCAGGAGTAGATTTAAACTCAAAGGGCTGACCAACTCTAATGGCCTTAAATTTTAATAGTAAATATCATTCGAGAAGAAAAAGTGCATAGTTCGTAGCAGGCGACCTACAGGCTAGTGCATCTAAATAAACAGAACAAATAATTTTGATTTGTTCCAAAGCTTTCTAATACTGTCCTTGTAGTTCCTCCACTTTCTTCCATTCTTCTCTAAGGCTGGCATAGGTTTCATCCTTTGTTGTGGTCAAGTCATTAAATTTTTTCAATAACTCTTGGTATTTCTTCAAAGGCACAACTTCTTGTTGATGCTGCAGTAGTACTTGTTGTAACTCTGCCAGTTCTGTCCTCAGTTTTTGAATAATAGCCTCTACTACCAAAGGGGTATAAGGAGGCATGTCCTTAGTTTGAGTAGTCGTGGTACCAATTGCTATTGACTCTATTTGATTGGCTACTTCTACTATTGACACAGGAACACAGAGGTCTATTTCAACAACTACTTCTACTATTGACACAGGAACACAAAGGTCTGTTTGAACAACTGCTTCTACTGTTGACATAGGGACACAAAGATTTGTCTGCAGATCTGTCTGAGTGTTTGTCTCTATTAGTTCCATAGAAGAACAAAAATCTATTTGAGTTTCTACGAAACTAGTACAAACATCCTTTGTTTGAGTCCCTTCTAGATAGGTACTAATGTTTTCCATTTGAATCCCAGTGGAATTAAGAGAATTCCCACTCTGGGTTCCTATTAATTTCGACTCCATTTCTTTCTTATGAATTTTCTTAGAGTCTCTTAGCCATTTTCTAAGCTGCTTAATTTTTCTTTTCAACTTCTTATTTTCTTTATCCATCAATTCCAACCTATGATCATCTCGCCTCCTTATTCTTACAGTCGGTTTCTTTACTGGGGAAGAAGGGCCAACAATAACATTCTAAAAAATAGGAGCAATTTCAAAATCGTCAGGATCACGTTCAAGTAAGATTATGTCTGCTGAATTGGCTTCTGACTCATCAACATTGTCAGGGTTTGGTTCAAGTAAGGCCGTATCTCCAGAATTAGCTTCCAGCTCCTCATCATTATTAGGGTTTTGTTTGAGTGGGG
The DNA here is from genome assembly GCA_031772625.1 of Pinus tabuliformis. Classification (NCBI taxonomy): domain Eukaryota; kingdom Viridiplantae; phylum Streptophyta; class Pinopsida; order Pinales; family Pinaceae; genus Pinus; species Pinus tabuliformis. The sequence continues at coordinate 1,260,600,776 of CM062804.1, forward strand.
TTGTATCCCCTGAATTAACTCCAGGCTCCTCAATATTATCAGGGTTTTGTTCAAGTGAGGCTATATCCCTTGAATTAGCCTCAGGCTCCTGGGTTTCAGTTGGAGAAAAATTATGTCCTTCCAATTCTTGCATATCTCCATCATTTTCAAAAGAGGGTAATGTTTGTGTGTGGTGTGAAATATGAGGAGAAGTGGAAGGGATAGGAGTAGGGACTTGTTCTTGTAAATTCTCAAATTAGCCCAGCTCCTCAAAGAGAGTTCCCAAATTTTCTAAGACCCGAGCTGCCTCTTCTTCATAATCCTAGGGAAAAGCAACTCGTTGGTTATCAAGGGATCCATGGGATGGTCCCACCTCATATATAGCTAAACTAATGCTTCTCCACTGGGCAGTTCACTCAGACCATCGTAGTTTAATAGGAATAGATGTCAAGACAAGGGCTTTCCTTTTTTGTCCCCTTTTAGGGGCTTGTACCACCATGGTTTGGCGTTCTTCCTCAGGTTGGGTGTTTTCAGGAATTCCTTCCAGGGGTAGTGCATCATATCTTATAAATTTGTCCCAGGTTAACTGTGATTGAGTTAATTCCTTGATGACCACTAATTTAATTAGACCATGATGACTAACTGTGGCCTGTGGGTTTCTGGACTTCCTCACTCTACTAGCAACTTCATGCAATAACGAGTTCAGGAAAAATGGAAAATTAATTAATATATTTTTTTTAATGCTGCTAACAATTTAAGGTGTTGAGGTCTTACCACATCATGGCGACTGTCACATGTGATATATTTTTGGATAACTTTTTCCAATTCACGCCATGGCTCACTTAGGGATGTAGGACAGATACCTTTTCCTTTCCGCACTAACTCCTCGCTAGGATATTTGAAAAATTCTACAACTTCGTGAAATACCATGTGCTTTTCGACCCAATTTTTGCCTTCTGTAGGGAGGCCTGTGACCTCTTCCAGAATGGACTCAGTTACTACTATGGTCCTGCCTTTGACAATTGTGCTATCATTCTGTTAATTCTGCAAGAATTCTAGAGAAATATGATCGTTAAACCATTGCAGCCAAGTGAGATATTGTGCCCATCCTGCACATTCTAAGATATCTTGGGCTTGCGTGGTGATTTGTAGTAGTGTAGGCTCATTGCGAACGGATGTGTCATCCATATATTATATTTCCTGAGAACAATCTGCAAACCTGCATGCACTATTGAATCCCACAAATCTCGTAAAAAAAACATAGGCTACATGCAGGAATATACATAATGAAAATTAAGTACAGACTCTCAGTAATATTATCCTATCAAATGGATAGATATGGTGGTCTTTTTGTTAATCATGCACCTTTATACCATAATAATGTGTGATCAATATCCTCTCATATGGACAGGTATGGTGATTGTTTGATAATCGTGGGATTTTATATCGCCATAATGTATGACCATCCCCCTTTAATGAGAAAAAGGGCGACCATGACCTTTGAAACATGTGGAATGGACTAGTCATTCGGGCTCATAAATACAACAAAAAGTGGTCAAAGCAGTCATATAGAAATAATTTAAATGGAATGAATGCACAACCATACGATTGGTCAGAGAGGATCATACAAGTTAAAGTGTACGAGTAATCATCATGGAAAGAGATTTACTTTTTGGAGTATGTGCGATGAAACTTGATGAAGCGATGTTTTAAATTTATGGCTGCTGACATCGGATGATCAGATAATGATGACGCGATTCACGTAATGTACATATGTCGCCCATACAAGTTATTAAAGATATAATCACAAATCAAAGGTATTTTCTTCCTTTTTTTATTTAATAAATAAGAACTAAGGACATAGTAAGAGTTTGGCAACTTCAAAGTATACTTCAATGCCATAGGCAGAGCCACTACTGCCAGAAGGCCTCCATAGCCTCGACGAGGTTGCCTTTTAACCTACAAATGAGGCAATATCCCAAACTTAAAAAATGATTTCCCTTTAAAAAGGACATTGTTCTGGCGTGATGACTAGATAGTAACAATGCCACTCACTGGTTCGTAACAAAGTGAATCGGCCAGCTCGTGGTGAGACCTCCTATCCTTGGACATTTTAGTGTCACAAGGCCATTACCCTGGTGTGGTAGACATAATGAGAATGTCACTTATGTTACTTTCCTATGATCGTGGTAGGCTGACTCATGATGAGACCCCCTATCCCTTTTTAGCTTAATTTTTTTTACTGTTGTGTTTCTTCTCTTTTTTGTTTAGAAGTTAGGGGAGGCTCATTAACTCCTTAAGAGTCAAGGATGGTGTAAGAAGTAGAAAAAAATTCCAAGGATAAATATGCCTTAGATTCTCCATCACATTTATTGAGGAAATCACCATTTGAATGTGTAATAGAAGAAAAACTAGTATGGTGGGGATAGATCATGAATGTTTTATAATGTATACAAAAAATAGACATAAGAAGGAATATTCATAGATAGAGCATGTCAGATGTTTTTACAAAAAATATTCACCAAAAAGGCTAAGAATCATGATGATCTAGAGATTACCGCTTTTAAAGATTTAGATCGAACTCATAACCAAAAGGAATAACCGGCATGGAATGATAGTAATGAGAACAACAATCATTCATGGCGATGGATCAACAATTTTTTCTTTTCTTTGAAGGAAACATCACATGTTTCATTCGTAGAGGGGACAACAACTACTCTTTGGAAAAGGGAACAACCACTGTTTCTTCGAGTAGGGAACATAGATTGTTTCTTTGAGAAGCGAACAACAACTGTTTCTTTAGAAAGGGAAAAACAATTGTTCGTTCGAGAAGGGAACAAAAACTGTTTCTTTGAAAAGGGAACAACAACTATTTCTTCAAAAAGGGAACAACAATTGTTTCTTTGAGAAGGGAACAAAAACTGTTTCTTTGGAAAGGGAACAACAACTGTTTCTTTGAGAAGGGAATAGTGATTGTTTCTTCGAAAAGGGAACATAAACTATTTCTTTGAAAAGGGAACAACATTTGTGACGGAGGAGCAACAACTGTGCTTTAAGGGGAAAAACGATCAATTATAAACAATGTTTGTATCAAAATTTTAGTGTACTAAATAAGAAAAGAAAGAAGAATAAAATTTCTCAACCATTTTCAAAGAAAATATGTACATTATTTACAATATGAAAAAAGAAAAAAAAAATCATGCGAATGAAGCTGCCAGGTTACCATCCCCTGTAGCTATGATTTGGAGAGTAGGATCATTACTTACCTTCTGATAGAAAGATTCCTTTGTGAGTGGCTGGTGATAAAGTTGCAACCGATGCCCATTCACTAGAAAGGGAGCACCAGACCCATCAATGGTGATTAAATTTATGATGCCATTGTCATGCACTTCTTGAATCTCATAAGGGCTGAGCCACCTTGTCTATTGTTTCCCTAGGAATTCCTGAAATCTGGAATCATAGAGGAGTGCCCAATCACCTTTTTGAAATGATTTATTTTTAATAAGCCTATCATGCCACTTGGCCCTCTGGTGTTGAATAATTATTGTATGTTTTAGGGAAAGTAAGAGTGCTTCATCTAGCTCATTTAATTGTTGAAGTCAATGCGTTTGGGTTTTTGTAAGATCCAGTCCGGCCTCCTGGGCTGTCCTAAGATTATTTATATAAAACTCTATTGGGAAGATTGGTTCTTTGCCAAGAAAAAGTTGGTAAGGGGAGTATCCAGTAGTATTGCGCCATTTTAACGATAGGCCCACAGGGCTTCTGGAAGTTTAGCTGCCCAATTCCGTCGATTTGCCGAGACTATCTTAGTCAGGATTGCTTCTAGGACTTTGTTGGTGCTCTCCACCTATCGATTTTCTCATGGGTGATACAGAGAGGTAACTCGAGGTTTGACATGATGATTTTGCAAGGTGGCCGAAATTTTATGCCATGTAAACTGTGATCCTCCATTGGTTATTACCTCCCTTGATAAGCCATATCATACGAAGAGTTGAAAGAGGAAATTAATCATTTTTTCTTCTGTTTCCCATGGCAAGGCTATTGTTTCTACCCATTTAGTCACATAGTCCGTGGCAACCAGTATATAGACCATTGATTTGATGGTGGATTAAAGGGCCCAACAAAGTCAAGTGCCCATCTTTCAAAGGGTTGCACCACCAACGACGGTTGCAATGGCATTTCATCAGCCTGGCCAGCGTGACCCATCCTCTAGAAGCTATCAAAAGCTTAAACATATTTCTTGACATATTTGAATATGGTGGGCCAGCAATAGCCCATTTGAATGATCTTATGCCCGGTTCTGCGGTCTGTGAAATGTCCACCACATGGCTCGTCATAACAGGTTTTGAAGATGTCATATACCTCATCCTCTCAAATACACCTTCGAAACTATAAATCAGATCCAGTGTGGAAAAGATACATGCCAATCCATGAAAATTGAGCACTACATTGGAGAATCTGCTTCCTTTCCTTGGGTGACATATGTGCTGATAACTTCCTGACTGCTAGATAATTCGCTACATTCGCATACCAAGGTGCTTTAATCGTTACATCGAACAGGTGCTTGTCTGGAAACTGATCATCTACTGATAATAGATCATTCATCTTAGGTACCCGAGACAGGAAGTCTGCAACAAGATTTTATTTTCCTGGTCGGTCCTTTATGGTGATATCAAACTCCTGCAGTAACAACAACCATTGATTTACTCACCCATTAGTGATTAGTTTGTTCCCAAGTACCTGATGGCAGAGTGATCAATATACAAAAATACTGGATAGCTTGTTATATAATGTCTAAACTTATTGATAGCATGTATAACAGCTAAAAATTCTTTTTCTGTCACTATGTAATTTAACTCAGCAAGGGTAAGGTTTTTGCTAATGAAATAGATAGCGTAGGGCTTCTTGTCCTCTTCTTGTCCATGTACAACGCCTATAGCTATGTCTGATGCATCTGTAGAGATATGGAATGATAACTCCTAGTTCGGTCCGTGTAATACTGGTACAATTGAACTCAACTTCTTTAGATCTACAAAGGCAACATCACATGTCTCAAACCAATTAAATTCAAAATTTCCAGTTAACACATATAAAGGTGCAACAAATTTTGAAAATTTTTAAATAAATCTCTGATAATACCCTACGTATCCAATGAAGCTATGTACCTCAGTCTGGGTGTCGGGTGTGGGTAGTGAAATTATTACCTCTATTTTCGTTGGATCTACCTGTATCCCTGTCGGTCGCAAAACCCCACCTTCAGTCATCATCATGTGACATTTTACATTGCTTAAGCATAACCTGGTGGCAATGCATCATTCAAGTACCTTTTCCAGATTTCAAAATCCCTGTTCAAAATCACTTCCATAGGGGGTGAAATCATCCATATAAATTTCAAGTCCTTCGTTGATCAGATCAGAAAAAATGCTCAATATTTATCTCTGAAATGTTGCCGAGGTATTGCATAAACCAAAGGGTAAAACTATGTATGCAAACGTAGCCCAAGGGTAGGTAAATGTGGTTTTATCCTGGCCTTCAAGGGCGATCTGGATCTAGTTATAGCTGTTGAAGCCATCGAGGAAAGAAAAAAAATGTTTCCCTATTAAGGTGTCGAGAACTTGATCAATTAAAGGAATAGGGAAATGGTCCTTCTCGGTGGATTTCTTCAGTTCTCTGTAATCCACGCATGTTCGCCATTTCCCATTTTTCTTCGGAATGACTACCCACGAGGAGATCCACTGTCTATCTAAGATAGGATAAATAAAATTTACATCCAACAACTTTTTCAGTTCCTCTTTCACAATTTCTTTGAGGTGAGGATTCAACCTTCTCTGGGGTTGCTGAATGGCATGAGCATCCTTCTCAATGTAGATATTATGGGTACAAAGTTGTGGATCTATACCTTTCATTTATGAGTACTCCTAAGAAAAAGTTTTTTTATATTTCCGAAGTACCTGAATAAGCCTTTGTTTTTTATGACTGTCCAAGTTACCGTTAATGTTAAGTGTTTTACCTGGTTCAATCTCAATTGGCATTCTATTATAAAAAGAATTCATGGGTATATGTTGATCGTCTGCGTCCCTCAAGGGATCCCAATTTGATTCATTATCGAGGATGGCTTTTAATACTTGGCATGTCAGATTATTCATGGAAACTAGTTTATTAAAGAAGTTGTTAATGACATCGTCTTCCGTCTGATTCATAAATTCAAGAGCTTCTTCCAGTGTGAGGAGAGTTTATCTTCTCTTCTAGGTATCTAGGTAGATGTAACTGTGTATTTACAATAGGTAGACTTGGTTTAGTTGGGGGATACAAAATAAGATTCTTCACAACATTTCCTTGTCTAATAGTCATGCTGCCTCCACGACATCCTATATAGTCATCTTCTATTGCTAACCAAGGTCGACCCAATATCAAAGGATGTCCATCTAGCCTACTTCTTGGGTTGATGACTAGAAATTCCATAGGATATTCCTAGGAATCGACAGAAACAACCACATCCTATAAGGTTCCTTCAGGTCTAATTACTGATCTGTCAGCAAGTTCTAATAAGGTTGAGGTGGGTTCCAAAGCTGCACTGCCAAGAACCCTGTAGGTTTTAGTAGTCATAATATTAATGCCTGCTCCAAGATCTACTAGTGTTTTTGGAAAGGCACAACCTTGTATATGAACTATTACTATAGGATTTCTTGGGTCTTCATATTTAATTGGTGCTTTTTACCCAGAAGCAGATTAGATATAACTCCTACCACATGTATTGTTGGTGAGTTTTTCAAATTCCTCCCAGGCTTCTTCCCACATAATTCCTTCATTGCTTTTTCATAAATCGGGATGTCTTATATGGCCTGGAGTTGCGAATCTTTATACACAATTTTTTCAATTCCCCTTAGATATCAAAATCAAGATAAACAACATGTTTCACTATTGCTAGTCTCTCGGGGAATGGGGGAGAAGAAATTATAATTTTATCAAATTTTTGTTTCTTGACTATTTCTTCTCCCTGTTTTATTTACGTGGCAATCAGAGTCAAAAGATTTATTGCGGGTTGTTTTTCATTTTTAGTTTCTTTGTTTTCTTCTTTCGAGATAATGTGCCTTGACCTTAGTCGAAGCTCATTGAATTCTACTGTTTTTGTGTCATTATCCGAATTCTTAAGGATATGTACATATTGAACTGGTATATTATTAGGATTCAGATTTGGTTGAGCTGGCAGTTGAGGGCGTACTGAAGGCTGAGGGTCCTGAAATGGACTAGGCAATGTGGGTTGAGGTTGAGAACCCGTTCCCATGGGTAAATTATTCATCCCTATAGGGAGCTTCCAGTTTTGAGGCCAATTTGGGTTCTATGAAGTGGAAGTAGCCCACTGTTAGGGGTAAGGCTTACTAGCTAAATTTTGCTAGAAGGGGGCAAAGCATTGTGAATTTGGCCAACCAACTCCTGAGAAGGGTTGGTTTGGTAAGGGTGACATGAAATATTGTTAGGATTGCCAGGAAGAGAAGGGTGGTTGACCTTTACATGTTGTTCCAAGATTTTTTTGTTGATTATATTGTGTAGGAAATAACAAAGAAGGGTCTTGTGGCATACCTAAGGGTCGTGCTTGAAATTGTTGACATTGAGCCATTAAGTATGCCAACTTTGTTCCTTCTTCAGCTTCTTTGAACAATGCTTTAAATTTGGGAAGTGATGGACACTAATCCATTGCATGGTCCTTGGTGCATATAAGGCACGTCTGAATCATGTCCAAAGGAAATTCTCTTTGGATGTTCTTCTTTCAGCAGTGTGGATAGAATATGGCTAGCGTTTGTTCTACCTCAGCTTGCCTTTATCTGGTATGTAAGACGTCTAACTGTGTAGTCAGCGTGCCCAAGATATTTTCCTTGAAATCTTCCAAGAGGTTGTTGATCTCTGTTCTCGTCACGCCTCCACTGGGAGGTCTGCTTCCTCTAGTCATGGAGTCTTAGCTTCCTAGCCCGATGCGTGTACTACCCCGCAAACACCTGATACACAATCGAACAATTTCGTCATAGTCTTCTTGATAAATGTCACCTTTCCCCATCATATTTAAAGTTTCTACCCATTCTCATCTCATTCCCTTTATTAAAATGGAGTTCAAGACTACTTTTGGTAACGTGGAGTGGGGGGGTCTGTTGTGGGGAAAAGTATCCGACTCGGAATGACCCTATCCCAACTCTAAGGGTGACAGTTCCTTAGCAACAACTGAAAGTAAAGCTTTGATATTTTCCTTTATGAAAGTACAGAGAAGGAAGAAAAGATTAACCAACCGGTGTCTTTCGCTTTTGTCGATCCTGTCCTCTCTCTTTGTCTCTTGTTCCCAGCGCCTTGCTCTCTTTGCCGGCCCAGCTACACACAGATCCTGCACAAACAAGAGAGGGAAACTACAAGAAACATGTACTCATAACTGATGCATGGATTAGAGTGAATCAGATATACAAGTAAATACAATACATCAATGCAATACAAGTATATAGGAGAACATTCAAAGCTTTATTGATAGAAGTAAAAGGGTTCTGAGAAGGTTACAACCATCAATGGCTCCAATCCAGCAGCACCTCCCCAGCAGCAAGAAATCTCCTCTTCACCTCTATAAAAGCAATCACCCAATAGCTCTAACTGTAAACCAACAGCACTTCCTTGCTTTGCACAAAATTCCAACCTCCCTAGACCTCATGAGAGAGCTCTATATATAGGAGATTTGGAGAAAGGATGAGTCAGCTTGAGGCTGGCATAAAGCTGACTAGTGTCCTCTCCCACTTTACTTAAACTTCAGTTCTTGAGTCCACTTGGAGATCCTTGCTTACACATGGAGATCAAGTACCTCTTACTCATCACAGGGCGAATCCCTTGAACCAAGTGTCAGTTTGGAAGCTTCCTGGGCAGTTGACACCTTGCAGAATGACTGTGCCACTTGGCCAATCTCGCCCAGCGCAGGTAGCCTTCATTGGTTTTGACTTTCAGTGCAGTTACAAGGAGGAGCAGTTGACATTCAGCGCAGTTGCTCAGTGGAGCAGCTGACATGATCCAAAAATAGCCTGTTTTGAGTGTTTTTCAGGTGGAGAACTGATGGGAAGTGCTGTGGTTTGCTGACCTTGTTCTTCTAGGGGTAAGAACAACATGTTTAGGGACTGAGGATCCCTGTAATTATTGACATTTCATGCTCCATGCTGCGAGGCACAAAAATGTCTATAACAGTTGCCCCCTAAAGTATGAGGCCGTTTATCGGGTGAAATGCTTTATCTAGAGAGTCCGAAGTTCATTCCAGTGCTGAGGAGGCGCCCTGTAATACAATACAATACAATACATTATTTTTCATTCTGTTTTCATGATCTAGCTGAGGTGGGCATTCCCATGCTCAGCTTTATAAATACATTTTGGTACATATAACAGACAATCGTCTGATGGTAGACCGATAATTCTCTGCTGGAATTATCATCCTTTGAGTAGGATGATCATTTGCTGCAATGATGTACATGACAAATGCTTTTATATTTCCTGAATATGTATCGCAGCCCGGATGGATGAAACTAGATCCGGGGTCTTCAAACTCATTCGATCTTCACTCTAAGTACAAGTCGATCCATGTGAGAATTTCGCTGAAGTCGAACATGGAAAGACATCGCTTGATTACCGGTCAATGATGAAAACCGTTAACAAGCGCGAGAGGAATCACCGATAATGATAATGACCCTCAAGGTACCGCAGTACAATTCACGTGGCGTGAATAAAGGACTTGGCGTCGAACGCCACGCAAAATCTTCTGGTCGAAGGTCATTGATGTATACCTGTCGCCGGAAGTGAGAAACTTGCCATTGAGGCATGCAAGCTTCAAAGTACTGATGGGGTTGTTCCTAGATCAACTCCTTGGATAATGAGCTGAAGTCGACAAGAAGCGATCCGTCAAAGGAGGGCCTTAATGAATCCCACATCAATGACACGGAACGGAGCTAATGATTTTAGTGGAGGTGAAAACAAACTGTGACATATGATTCAGGGTGGCGATCATGAATGGATGAAGGATAATGTATGGCAGTGGATGGGACACGGTTGACACTTTCAGAATGACCTCTCTTGAACATATAACGACACTGATGCGATGGATCGGTAGCATTACCCCAAAATGTGGATGGTTTGGCGAAGACCATGGTGATGAGACCGGTGAATGAAACAACCCAACCCGATGTGGTACGGAAGAAAAGTGCCATGTTCAAGAGCGACTTGCTACCGTTAAGCTTTGATGTTCTCCCAATTTTTCCCCAGTCATTTCTGACCAGTACCTCTTTATTTTTGTCAAGCTTGAGGAGGATAACATATGCTTGTTCTATAACCTGCCCTTCGGGCAAGCCCATCGCTATGATTTAACGAGCTTAGCGATAGGGAAACTCGTTCTCGTCTAAAGACAAGTTTGTCGCTATTTAATCATTTTAACGAGTCTAACGACAAGGAAAACTCGGTCCTTTTCATTTTTAGAGAGTCTGAAAAGGTACAGAAAGTTAACTCCATAATTCCTTTTTCGTCATCTAATCCCTTAAGTCCGAAAAAGTATAAAACAATACAGAAGGGATGAATTTCCGATTGCTTTAACGAGCCGAACAAAACAAGCGCTCGATCTTTTTGTGCAATAATCCCTCAGGTCCAAAAAGATTAAAATCTAGAGGATGGATAGCGTTCTGGTCTTTTAACGAGCTGGAAGGCCAAAACTCGGCAAACTTTTCATATTTTACGAGTCAGTGAAAAGAGCTCAAAGAAGACTCGTCTTTTGAGGAACGAGTGATAAACAGGGATAGCAGCAGATTCCAGGTACAGGTTGGAATATTCCAATCACGGCAGTGTCACAAGGATGGCTAAGTGAAATCACTCTTCGCAGATGTTCCTCAAAATGGGTGAACATCCAAAGAAAAGCAGAGGTAGGGGAGAGGAGGGGCAGCCTCGAAATTCTATCCTATGTCTAGGGGCATGCAAACTTTTGGAATGTAAGCAAGGGACGACTATTTATTTTTTAAATTTTTAGGTCCTCCCTTTAAACCTGTAGGTCTAACCCTTTAAACTCGTAGGATTAGCCGTTTCCGACCTTGCATGAAGAAAGCCTGTGGGGCAAAGGTAAAAACTTGCCAAAATTGGAGCATAGCTTCGTGAGATAAAGCTCCTTAAAAAATAGCTATCTCACAGGAGGCGTTCTTATTATGACTGGTATATCGAGCAGTTTTAGCACATAGTTCATGCTCGTTAAAAAATAAACGCAAGATCCGAGCAGTTTTAGCGCATAGTTCATGCTCGTTAAAAAATAAACATAAGTTTATGAGCAGGCTTTCCTTTAGAGTTCAAGCTCATTCAGAAAAAATGAACCGGTAAATACCCTTCTGAGATCATAAATTCATCAGCCATAAAAGCCTTGGTCGTGTTTGTGCACCGTCACCTCCACCGTCATTTGGCCGATCATTCACTTCCCAGCGGAGTCGCCAGTTTGTTGTGGGGAAAAGTATCCGACTCGGAATGACCCTATCCCGACTCTAAGGGTGACAGTTCCTTAGCAACAACTGAAAGTAAAGCTTTGATATTTTCCTTTATGAAAGTACAGAGAAGGAAGAAAAGATTAACCAACCGGTGTCTTTCGCTTTTGTCGATCTTGTCCTCTCTCTTTGTCTCTTGTTCCCAGCTCCTTGCTCTCTTTGCCGGCCCAGCTACACACAGATCCTGCACAAACAAGAGAGGGAAACTACAAGAAACATGTACTCATAACTGATGCATGGATTAGAGTGAATCAGATATACAAGTAAATACAATACATCAATGCAATACAAGTATATAGGAGAACATTCAAAGCTTTATTAATAGAAGTAAAAGGGTTCTGAGAAGGTTACAACCATCAATGGCTCCAATCCAGCAGCACCTCCCCAGCAGCAAGAAATCTCCTCTTCACCTCTATAAAAGCAATCACCCAATAGCTCTAACTGTAAACCAACAGCACTTCCTTGCTTTGCACAAAATTCCAACCTCCCTAGACCTCATGAGAGAGCTCTATATATAGGAGATTTGGAGAAAGGATGAGTCAGCTTGAGGCTGGCATAAAGCTGACTAGTGTCCTCTCCCACTTTACTTAAACTTCAGTTCTTGAGTCCACTTGGAGATCCTTGCTTACACATGGAGATCAAGTACCTCTTACTCATCACAGGGCGAATCCCTTGAACCAAGTGTCAGTTTGGAAGCTTCCTGGGCAGTTGACACCTTGCAGAATGACTGTGCCACTTGGCCAATCTCGCCCAGCGCAGGTAGCCTTCATTGGTTTTGACTTTCAGTGCAGGTACAAGGAGGAGCAGTTGACATTCAGCGCAGTTGCTCAGTGGAGCAGCTGACATGATCCAAAAATAGCCTGTTTTGAGTGTTTTTCAGGTGGAGAACTGATGGGAAGTGCTGTGGTTTGCTGACCTTGTTCTTCTAGGGGTAAGAACAACATGTTTAGGGACTGAGGATCCCTGTAATTATTGACATTTCATGCTCCATGCTGCGAGGCACAAAAATGTCTATAACAGGGTCTCTACAAATTATACTCAAACCGTTCGACTTATTCTTCTAAAGTTTCATTATCCTTCACAAACATTTTGAAGATTTCATCTTTTAGATGCCTAGTCCTACACTAGTCCTGGTATTTGCTGAGAAAATCATTTTTTATGTCATCCCAAGAGTTAATGGTACTTCCACCCAAACCCATAAAGCATCACAAAGATTCTCCCTCTAAGGTAGAGGGGAAAAACTTCAATTTCTGAGGATCAATGGTGTAAGATATCCTTTGCATAGGACATCAAACTCAAATAGAAAAGCATCCAGATCCTTCGAAGACATCCCGTGAAAGGCTGGGATATTTTGTAAAGGAATACCTTTCATCGGATCATTGGCTACTAGGTAAACGATAGGGTATTCCAATGTCAAGGTCTGACCTTGAGGTGGTTGATTCGCCATTTGGTCAAAGATGTGCCAATAATATTCAAAAAATTTCTTGGTCAGTGGGTCTTATCTGGGTGGATGGAGTATTCAAAATTCGAAGGGGATTTACTGCACTACTCAGATCTGGGATATTATGTACTTCTTTTTCAGCCAGGATCATAGGAGATCCCAATTCAGATGGTTGTGGATCTGCCTTAGCAGCTCCACTGGTTTCTCCCTCTCCTTCTTTCAAATTACACGATTTTCCCTCTTGTGAAGGACTAGAGTATAGATTATTTGTATTTTGGAAACTTTGCTCAGATCCTTCAGTTTTGCTATGGATCTCGGCGTAAGCTGTAGTTGGTGATTCTGTTACTTGAGGGATCAAAGTAGAGCCCTTTCTAGATACTGTCCGGGGTCCTACTAACACCTGAGATTCAACTCTTCAAATGATTTCATCTATAAAGGTTGGTCTCCCAAGGGTCGTCGATCCCTGGGCTTTGGTGGTTTTTGGTATTGATTTCTGATCTATTGGTATCTTTCTTCTCCTAGTCATTCATACCTACATAACCTCTACGTATCTACTGAGAGTGGGCACTAGGAACAAGCTTTTTTCTTGCTATGTACATAGGTTCTTACCTCCCATTTTCAATACCCAATTCTCTTTAGAGACACAAATTAACTATTATATTGACAATCTCCCTGAAAACGTCGCCAAAATGTAGGTGTACTAAGATGACTTTATAAATCAATCTTAATCCTACATTAATATATACGACAACCTAGGGTTCGTCTGTCTATTTCAAGGCTACAAGCACTGTTTGTGTGATAACAATCAGAGATTGGAATGTAGCTAATTAATCCTAGCTAATCGTTCTAGAAATAAACAATTGCTGAACATCTCATTAAATATTAGAAATGCAGAACCAGAATTGTTCTATAATTCGAAATCAGAAAGATAAATCATTTGCAAACTACTTTCAAACAAAGATCTTAATCCAATGTCCTAATGCAAAAGACGAAATCAACCTGAATAATCAAATCCACACACATTAAAGGATACTATTCAAATCATATCAATTACGAGGAACATTCAAAGCTAGAAGTAATTGTAGAAAACATATACTAAGAAGGAACAACAATCATACACAAACTTACTTTCTGTAAATTATAAAAACGATATTAACCGAGAAATATGATTTACTCTAACTCAACCTAGAGAAGGAACAATAATGTAAATCTTGACAGTAAAACGTAAATAACATAATACAAAGGGGCAGTAGTTCTTCCAATGACCGGGTCCAAAGCCTCTAGAAGAAAACTGCTATCGAAACTCAATACATAGACTTAATGGAAAACTTCGAGTCTTTCATTAACTGTCAAAAGAATTATAAAATCACTTCAACTCTTTAAAGTTCAATTTGAATTCACAGTCTTGTTGGAATTTTACAAATTACAAAAGTTACTTTTCTCTTCAATTTACTAGCATTATATATATTCTATGAAATGCTAGAAAAATTGGATCTTATCTTAATTATCAGAAGATCCTCAAGATTGCTCGACTGAACAATCGGATCTCCACATCAATCCCATATTTTTCCTCCGCCCTTAGCATGGTCTGCACAACTGTAATCAACGAGATCTTCCTTTCTTGGCACAGTCATCTTATCCGAAAGGAACATTAGTTGTCCAATCCAGTCAACTTGCGCATAAACAAGAAAAAACTTAGGCTTTTCATACTAAAAACATGTAATTTGTCCAATGCTACATTCTATTTTCTTTACATGGTCTTTCTTAGAGAATGTGCTCAAGACGAGAGTAAATTCATGAAAAACCATATGATTAATTAAGAAAATGAGGAGGAACAACATACCCTTTTCACGACCCAACACAACCCATGGTATATGCCCATGGTATTTGAAAATTCATATATATCTCTATAAAAAAATGTTAAAAGAAAATATTTTAATGTTGTATATAATAAAATATCCAATGTGGGTTATGAATAAAATATTTTAATATGAATTAATATTGAAAAATACTTAAAAATATATTAATAGCAAAATATAATCTCTATAGCATTAAAAAATACAATTTAAACAATGAAAAACTACACATTGTTTTTTTCACTCTCAAATAAGTTTGCACTTGATGAAGAAATAAGTTTTGCTCATGTTAGATCCATGTTTAAAATAGATCTATGCTCGTTGAATATTAAAACCAACATTTGGAAAGTTCTAGCATTGAATCTATAATCATCTCATTACTCTTCAATTATTCATCAAATCATTATTTAACCCTTATTATCTCTATATTTAAAAGGAAATTTATATCTATGCTGGTTGAATATTAAAACCAACATTTGGAAATTTCTAACATTGAATCTATAACCATCTCATTACTCTTCAATTATTCATCAAATCATTATTTAACCCTTATTATCTCTATATTTAAAGGGAAATTTTAATGATCTTATTTGTTTATCGATAGCAAAATGGAAATAATATTGTTCACCAATTATCAAAGGAATATTTAAAGGGATAACTATTTATTATTAAAAAATTATTTACTAAAATCCATTTCCAAAAAACCATTCAACATCTACATTAATAATGTTTTTAAAAATATCTTAAAAATGGAAGATAATATTGATTCAAAAATTTCAAATTGAAGATAACACTAATTCATGTTTCCTCACTCACTGTAATTTTCCGTAAATCCTTTTAACAATGAAAATTTCCAAAATGACCATTTTTATGAATTGTAATTTTTATCAACTGAGGTATACAACATTTTCCATTGATGAATTCTCTCTGAGATTTAAATGTAGAGAGATTTGGTATCAATCACGCACAACTCTATAATGAAAGAGTAATGATCTATCTTACAATTGGGTTAGAAAATATATGGCAAGGTTTTCATAAAATTCCACAAACCTTGGTAGGATGAGATGCTTCTGAGGATTAGGTAGATTAGATTGGGAAAATCTAGCCATTTATCGATGGGCCACTCATTGTAGTGAACTGAAAGAAACATAGTACTTTGGATAGAGCAGATAAATTCATAAGTCCATGTATAATCAAATTTGAAATGAAGCTATACATGACCAGTGGACCTCACTGTATCCTTCGCTACTTATGATAAAACCCCATAATTAATCCAAGTTTAAAGTGACAATGAGAGAAAAAAGCGCAGGACCAATGTACCTTCACTACTCATGAGGATAAAATCCTGTAACACTCGACCAATGTACTGTGACTTCACTATCATAAAAATCCCTAATAATGAACGAGTGTAGCTTCACAACCCATGATAAAAATCCCAGAATAAATGCGAGTTTGAAATGAATCTATGCATTACCAGTGGACCATAGCATAAGCTTCGTGACTCCTCATAAAGTCACAATTCCACCAATCTAGGTATTTCTGCTAAAAATCTACAAGCAGCAGGGCCAAGTTCAAATTTAAGTCGACATAGAATTGTTGAAATATTAATTCCAACTGCTGTGCAGCGCAAAACAGCCAGTCCCTCCCTGCACCACTTTTACGGAAAGGTGGTTTTTTCTCTGAGGGCAGTGATCACAATCAATAGCTGCCACGTGCCCTCGGTGGTTTTGCAAGTACAGCCTTCCCCGGCGCATAAAGTTTGGATGAAAGGGCTGTGCGAGATTGATCATCAGCCGTCCGATTATTGAGGGCAAGATCAACGGTTCATTGCTGCGTGTACGACGCGGTCACTTCAGGTGTCAGGGGACCATCTCCCGCAGGTCCAATCGAATCCTGTGAAAGCCGTATGACAGAGTTAATAAAAAATATATATATTACCACGTGATGTAATAAATGAACTTACTTCGGTTGGTAAATATAAGTAAGGTTTTTAATTTTATTGTTTTTTTTTTTATTTCACGGGAGTTTGTTTTAGGGCACAAGTAAAACAATTTTTTTTTGTTGCATATGAAAAATAAAAAAATACATAGCAGTAGAGCGCGTATGTAAGAAAAATTTTACACACACAGCAGTGTCATTTTTTTTAAGAAGAGACAGAGTGTTGTTGTTGGAAATGTATGTAATGCACATCAGTGCAAAGTAAAAAAAATTACACACACCAGTGTAAATTTTTTTTAAAGATAGAGTGAAATTTTTGAAACTGCATCTGAAGAGTTCTTGGTGTAATCCCTCTATGAGAGGAATATTTTTGTAATAGTTAGTTTTTCTAATGAATACAAGTTTTTTTTTTTATGTGTAAAAAATTTGTCCTCTGGAATTTTTTTTTTTTGTTCCTCTGTGTTAAAAACAGAGCATTATTCTCTGTTCATTTTTGTTTGGAATTATTAGAAATTCCAACATGGTATCAGAGCTTGTCACGGGTCTTTGAAGGTGTCAAAGAAGCTGAAGGAAGGATTTCTTGTTGCAGCAGCTTCTCCAGCAGAGTGAAGACTCAATCAAGAAAGAATCCAAAGTATTTCTCAAGTTAGTTTTTGTGTTATTGTTGAGGACAGTCAGTTATTTTTAAATACATAGTCAAGTATTTTGAAGCATAGTTAAGAGTGCAAGAATGGCTGGAGCCAGCACTAGCAGAGGTATCTGTAATACTCAGCTCCCACAATTTAATGGGAAAAACTATGACTATTGGGAAATAACTATGAGAGCTTTGTTTGCTTCCCAAGACTTATGGGAATTTGTTGAGGATGGTTTTGAAGAACCAGCAGATGAAAATGAGTTGAATAATTTAACTCAGGCAGAGAAAGATCTTTTGAAGAGCAATAAGAAGAAGGATTCTAAAGCCCTCTACTTTTTGTATCAAGCAGTGCATGAAAGTGTGTTTCCAAGGATAGCAGCAGCTAAGAGATCCAAAGAATCATGGAAAACTCTCAAGATAACCTATCAAGGCATGGAGAAAGTGAAGACAGCAAAACTACAATTGCTGAGGAGAGATTTTGAGACTCTCTGCATGAAGGAGTCAGATAATATTGACTCATTCTTCACACATGTGATTGGTGTGGTCACACAGATAAGGTCTCATGGAGAGATTCTTGAAGAAAGGAGGATTGTGGAGAAACTATTGAGGATCCTACCCTCAAGATTCGATGTGATTGTCACCACCATAGAAGAGACAAAGGATCTCACAAACTTCTCAGTTGATGAACTACATGCATCACTGATAACACATGAGCAGAGATTGAGTAGAAATGAAAACTCATCTCTAGAACATGCCTTTAAGACCCAAATGTTCTTTGGAAGAGGAAGAGGTCAAGGCAGAGGAAACAAGAGAGGAAGAGGAAGAAGCCAAAACAGAGGTGGAAGAAACAGTCCAGCAAATGCTCAAGGAAGAGGCAGCAATCCAAATCAGAACCAAGGCCAAGGCAGCAACCAACAAAGTGGACAACATCATGCTCAAGGAAAAAGGTATGATAAATCCAATGTCCAATGTCATTATTGTAAAAAATATGGGCATTATGCAAATGAATGTAGGAAGAAGCAGCATGATATGAGTAATAGAACTAGTGCAAATTTCACTAGAGAAAATATCAGCCAAGATAATTTGTTTTTAGCCTATAATATGACTGAAGAAAAGAGTGAAGATGTATGGTTTCTAAACTTCGGTTGCAGTAACCATATGACAGGAAACATAGCCCTGTTTTCTATGTTAGATCAGAGTGTGAAGTCACAAGTCACACTAGGGACTGATAATAAAGTTTATGTTATGGGAAAAGGAGAAGTAAATGTCTTAACAAAGAAAGGTGAAAAGAAAACCATAGTAGATGTTTATTATGTTCCTGGAATGAAATGTAACCTCTTAAGTATTGGACAGCTTATTCAAAAGGGGTACAATGTTTTCTTTGTGGATGATGTATGCACCATCATCGATAAAACACCCAACAAACAATGTATTGCTGAAGTGAAGATGACAAGGAATAGGATGTTTTCTCTCAGGATGAAAGCAGATTTAAAAAATGGAGAAGAAATAGCAGCAGTGACACAAGAGGCTTTCCAAAGCGAACCAAAAGATGAAAATTGGTTGTGGCACTTGAGATTTGGACATCTCAACTTTGGAGGTCTTAACTTGTTGAATAGAAAAGAAATGGTAAGAGGATTACCATTGATAGAGAAACCAGACAGCCTTTGTGAAGGTTGTATCTTGGGGAAACAACATAGAGAAAGTTTTCCATCTGGGAAAAGCATAAGGGCAAAAGCACCCTTAGAGATTGTCCACTTAGATTTATGTGGACTGATGCAAACTCCATCACTTGCAAGCAGCCACTATATACTAACATTTATTGATGATTTTACTAGAAAAACTTGGGTTTATTTCCTGAAGAACAAAAGTGAAGTGTTTCAAAGATTTTGCAATTTCAAAGCACTTGTAGAAAACCAAAGTGGGCTGCGTATCAAAGTTTTAAGAACTGATAAAGGAGGTGAGTATACCTCCAAAGAATTTCTACGTATTTGTAGAGAAAATGGAATTCATAAGCAGTTTACCACTAGGTACACTCCGTAACAAAATGGAGTTGCCGAAAGGAAGAATAGGACAATCATGGATATGGCAAGGAGTATGTTAAAGGCAAAGCATTTGCCAAATGATTATTGGGTTGAAGCTGTACACTGTGCAACATACATTTTGAATAGATGCCCTACAAAAGCAGTCACGAACAGAGTGCCGGAAGAAGCATGGAGTGGGACAAAGCAAGGAGTCACCCACATGAAAGTTTTTGGATGTGTGGCTTATGCACACATTCCAGATCAATTAAGGAAGAAGTTGGACAGCAAAGGGGAGAAATGTATTTTCATTGGATACAGTGAGGAATCCAAAGCTTATAGGTTGTATAACCCATCCACCAAGAAGCTTATTGTGAGTAGAGATATTCAGTTCATTGGGGAGGAAGCTTAGGATGGAAGCATAGAGAAGATAGTGAATGTTAAAAACTCTTTGTCTCATGATGAAGATGATGAGGAGATGGCTGAAATACATCCCGAAACAGCAGCACCAACACAAGGGCAGCAAGAGACACCCTTGAAGAGAAATGAAAGTGCTTCTCCAAGCACACCACAAGGAGGAAAATCAAGTGCTTCTTCAAGCACTTGCACACCAAATGAAAGAGGTAAGAAGCTCAGAAATTTAAGTGACATTTATGAACAAGAGGCAGCAAATGAAGGCATGAACTCTTTGTTTGCTTTATATTGTCATGTTGATGACCCTGTTCATTTTGAAGAGGCAATTAAGGATAGGAAATGGATAGAAGCTATGGATGAGGAGATCAAAGCCATAGAAAGAAACAAGACATGGATTTAGTTGAACTACCAAAAGGAAAGGAAGTCATTGGAGTTAAATGGGTCTACAAGACCAAGAGTAATGCTGAAGGCAAAATAGAAAGACACAAGGCAAGACTTGTTGTCAAAGGATATAAGCAACAGTATGGGAGAGACTATGAGGAAACTTTTGCACCAGTTGCTAGAATGGAAACCATGAGAGCAGTGCTGTCCATAGCAGCACAAAACAAGTGGAAAGTTTACCAAATGGATGTGAAGTCAGCATTCCTAAATGGAGTGTTAATGGAAGAGGTTTACATTGAGCAACTTCTAGGCTATGAAAAGAAAGGCCAAGAGCACAAAGTGTGCAGATTGAAGAAAGCTTTTTATGGGCTGAAGCAAGCACCAAGAGCATGGTACAGTAGGATAGATTCCTATCTACTGGAAAATGGATTTGAAAAGTGTGAGGGAGAACCCACCCTCTACATCAAATAAAAGGATGGTAAAATACTAATTGTTATGTTATATGTTGATGATGTTATTTTCACAGGTAATGATGATTGCCTTATTGAAAATTTCAAAATAGTCATGAAAGAAGAATTTGAAATGACTGACATGGGTTTGCTGAGATACTTCTTAGGAATAGAAGTAGAACAAAATGAAAATGGAATTTTTATCTCACAAGCAAAATATGTTAATGAAGTGTTGGAAAGATTTAATATGCAGGAGAGCAAAGCAGCAATCATTCCCACAGTGATTGTTATAGACATTTTTGTGCCTTACAGCTCTAAGCATGAAATGTCCATAAACCAAGGGATCCTAAGTCCCTAAAAGTGTTGTTCCGACCCCTAGAGGAACAAGGTCAACAAATTACAACTTCTCCCAGAAGTTCTCCACCAGAAACTGCTCAGAATCAGTCAAATCAGGATCATTTCAACTACTCCACTAGCTAGATGCATTGCATAGCACCCAAATACATTAGCTAGGTGCGTTGCAACGCACCTAAATACACTACCAGGGTGCGTTGAGCGGGAAATGACAAATGGCAGTGTCATTCCACTAGGTGGATAGACAATGGAAGCTTCCAGAATCTTCCCCAATGATACTTGCCTCACTGAGTTCGACCAAGGATGAGTAAGAGGCTCTCAGTCTCCAAGTGGAAGCAAGAACTGACAGAGAGAAGACACTAGTCAAATCATAAGCTGACTCATCCTCTTTGCATACATGTATATATGGATCCCTCATCCCAGAGATCCAGAGGCTGGAATTTTGTACATTGCAGAGAATTGATGTTGGTTTTAAGATCGATATCAGAGTATTGGGTGATTTATGCTTTGTTGGAGGTGAAGAGGGGATTCCTATGCTGGGAGGTTGATGCTGGATCAGGGATCATCGGTTGTAACTCCTCTTGGACCTTCTTGTTATATCAATAAAACTATTTGAGTTTCTCCTACATGCTTGTGTATCATTGATGTTTGTTGCAATTGTATGTTTAGCTTAAATATGATCCTAAGCTATTTATGAATATAAATCCATGTCTTTGTGTAGTTTTCTTCTTCTGTGATCTTACAGGAACTCGGTGAAGCTGGGCAAGTGAGAGAGCAGGTAGCTGGAAGCTGTCAAAGAGGAGAGAGATTGGATCAAAGGACTAGCGCAAGACACAGGTTGGTTCATCCTATTCCTCTTTGTTTATAGTTCATAAAGAAGAATACGAAAGTAGTTTTCCCTGTTTGTTTCTAAGGTCACTGTCACACCTTAGTGGGATAGGGTCGTTCTGAGTAGACACTTTTCCCGTTAACAAAATGGCGACTCCGCTGGGGATCGTGTCTAATTAGTTTGTTTGTGTTTCTCTTGTTGTTTGTTTCATAAACATAGAAGTAGCAATCGAACTGCATTTGCCATTATCAAATGCAAAGTAGACATCTGCTACCTCAATCCATTCACTGGATCTATTTATGATTTGAACAGCTGATTCACAAATGATCTGATTTCCCTTTGTGATAGCTCTTAAACCTCCTTTAAATCTACCCTCTGATTG
Source organism: Pinus tabuliformis (assembly GCA_031772625.1). Lineage (NCBI taxonomy): Eukaryota > Viridiplantae > Streptophyta > Pinopsida > Pinales > Pinaceae > Pinus > Pinus tabuliformis. The sequence continues at coordinate 1,260,622,973 of CM062804.1, forward strand.
TGCATTACTGATTGCTTTTACTCGGCCAAAAACCATAGATTAAACTTCAAACCGTGACCAAGAACCCGGATAGAAATCTCGTTTGTGCCCCAGCGCAGGCTCTGTGAAGAGATTCTGCATTTCAACGCAGTTCCCGAGAGGGCTACCTGCGCTGCAATCCAGTTTCTTTGTGTAACAGGTGCGCTGATCAGCCTACCCTTGTGCTGCTGAGGTTCTTTGCTTCATTTCTTCAGTTTTGTCTCTGATTTTTGCAGCCTGTGATCAGTGTGTGTATGTCTGTTTAAAAACCCCTTTTCTTTGCCTTAATTCCACCTCCTTTGTACAAAAATATTGTAGATGTTCTTTGTGTGTTTGTTACATCATTTACAGTTTTCCATTGAAAAAGTAGAATAGTCATACAGTCGTCCTTTGATTTAGATCTGTCGTAAGTGTCGATTTTGGTCTTAGGAGAAAGTTTATTTGCTATTGACAGTCGATTATGCTTTTACTTTTGCCTTTGGTTTGAATTTGTCACTTTCTAGTGTCGAAACGAGTATTTACTTCAAAATCATAAAGTGTCGTGATCATCTCTACCTTTTGATTTCGAAAAGAAGCTTGTTTGTGTTTGTCACTTGAAAGCAAATTCAAATTTGTACATCAACTTTCTTTTTAGGCCTCAATGTTAAGAAAGTGAAAAACAAGTACATGCACATGTGCATTTGCATATTGATAGTCTGTTTGGCTTGATTTAGGAAAAGTGCATTTACAGTGTGCTCTTTGCTCTTTGAGAAAAGATTGTGTCTTTCTTTTCCCCTTGTAGCTAGGATTTCATTGCTGAAAAGAGATAAAAGTTTTCTTATCATCTTTAGATTGCATTTTAGGAATTACATCTACATCTCGTGGTGATCCCAAAATGAAAACTTCATAAGAAAGATAAACTTAAAATAAATTGAATGAATCTAACAACGCTTTGGAACTTAACGCACAACATTTAGAGGTCTAGGCTAGAGACGTATTCTGGCGTCGTAAAGCCTGGTAACTGTTGTCCTCACTGATGGTTGGGTGATTCCTCCACTTTGAGACAATAAGTGCCAGTACGGACTTGTGCTCCCACGTACTGTCGAGTATATATTGGAAGACCCCTATAGGCTTAAAACCTTTTATCCATAGGAAGTCGTGTCGGCCGCCCTACTGATCGCAATGCACCGAACACAGCATTCGGGAAGATTGACTGTCGTACCGTAAAAAGTATTCTGCAGTTTTGCGATTGGTTTGGTACTCCCTCTACCTAGATCTCCAGAGCAGTCCCTTTCGTTCCTTTTCAGACTCCTTAACGGAAAAGGTCCATCTGAGCACTTGTCACTTCAGGCTCATTAAAAATCGAAGGAGACTAGAGTCATCTTTTGTTTTTTCTCGACTCTTAAAAATTGAAAAAACAAGTTGTGTCAAAAGCGTCTAAAATTAATTTAATACGGAAACATACTTTCCTTTTTATTTTAGTTGATTGAGTAATCCGCAATCGTGGAAGAAAGTCAATTGAAACCCCGTCATTCGCGGAGGCTTACGAGTCAATCGTCTTTGTCTCCGGAAGCGAAACCAGTACGGACAAAGCGAACTCGTTTAACCGGTTCCAAGTCTCCTATCAAAGTTAGAACAAGTGTTCCAACGACATCAGAGACTCCGGTTACTCCAAACATTTCTGGAATCCCTGCCTCTACAGAAGAAGTTCAACAGCCACAGAGGGACAGTGATACTGATCCTGGTCTGAGAGTAAACACTTGTGTTACCGAACCAGTTCCATCTACAACCGGTTCGGAGAGTCTTTCTCTTCAAACATCTGTCGCTGTCGATTCCACACCTTCTTCGGCACCAGAAATATTTTACGGACCTGACGGTCTTCCCCTTCCACTTGGTCTGATTGCAATTGAAGAAATTGTAGAAGATCGTTAAACAAGTACTCCAATGCACTTTGGAGTCGAGATCACTCTATATCCTTCTTCATCAGAAGTTAGTCTACCACTAGTGAAAGTTCCTGTAGAATCGCTAGGTAATCATTTGGATAGACTCCAAATGTCTGAACAACCATTAACATCTAGGATTGTATCATCTGACACAGCGATGGCAGAACTCCCTGCTGTCACTCCGACCATGTTCGCCGGCATACCATCTGTCCCAACTAGCTCACAACCGCTAGAAGGAGCCCACCCAGGGGCTCAGAAAAGCAGGGAATAAAGCACAGAATGCAAAAAGGAAACCATGAAATGAAAGATCTTGGGTTTAGCTCCTACCTGGTCCAGACGGCGCCGAGAATCGTCCACAGAATCTCCTGAAATCAGCTGATGAAAATCGAGGGGGAAAAGCACCTCCAAAGCTCCAACAAACCAAGTTCAAATGAAATGGTAAAATGAGAAGTAAAAAACACTTTTTGATTGCTTTTACATAGTTCAAAGAAAAATATTAGCGTTTCAATCTCATTTTCAAGCAAATATTGTTCATTTCTGACTAGTTTGATGAAGCAGTTGAAAATACAGTACTATCTTTGGAAGGACAAAGCTATTTATGGTAAAAAATCAAAACAAGACCATCTAATCGAGCAGTTTTAGCGCTTAGTTCAAGCTCGTTAAAAAATAAACATAAGACATGAGCAAATGTTTCCACCCGCGTTTAAGCTCGTTAAAAAATGAACTATTCCCCGGTAAATAACCACCGTGAATGAAACATTTCAACCATTAAAGCCTTGGTTGTGTTTGCACTGTCACCTCCACTTTTCCATTGGCTGATCATTCACCTCCATTTGATTGTTTACCCATTTTGAGGAACAGCTGCGAAGAGTGATTTCACTAGCCATCCTTGTGACACTGCCGTGATTGGAAAATTCCAATCCTTACCTAGAATCAGTTGCTACCCATTTTATCACTCGTTCCTCAAAAGACGAGTCTTCTTTAAGCTCTTTTCAACTAACTTGTAAAATATGAAAAGATTGCCGAGTTTTGGCCTTCCAGCTCGTTAAAGCGACCGGAAGTGCTATCCCTCCTCTAGATTTTAATCTTTTTGGACCTGAGGGATTATTGCACAAAAAGATCGAGCGCTTGTTTTGTTCGGCTCGTTAAAACTATCGAAAATTCATCCCTTCTGTATTGTTTTATACTTTTTCGGACTTAAGGGATTAGATGACGAAAAAGGAATTTTGGAGTTACCTTTACGTACCTTTTCAGACTCTCTAAAAATGAAAAGAACCGAGTTATCTTTGTCGTTAAACTCGTTAAAATATTAATAGCGACAAACTTGTCTTTAGACGAGAACGAGTTTCACTATCGCTAGGCTCGTTAAAACATAGCGATGGGTTTGCCCGAAGGGCAAATTATAGAAAAAGCATATGTTATCCTCCTCAAGCTTGACAAAAATAAAGAGGTACTGGTCAGCAATGACTGGGGAAAAATTGGGAAGAAAACTCAAAGAATCTTTATTGGTAGCAAGTCGCTCTTGAACATGACACTTCCACTCCGTGCCTGAGTCGGGTTGGGTTGTTTCATTCACCGGTCACATCACCATGGTCACGCCATACCATCCACATTTGGGGTAAATGCTACCAATCCATCACATAAGTGTCGCCGACATGTTCAAGAGAAGTCATCCAGAGAAGTCACCTGTGTCCCATCCACTACCATACATTATACTTCATTCTTTCATGACCACCATCCTGAACCATATATCATCAGATCGTTTTCACCTCCATCAAAATCATTTGCTCCATTCCGTGTCATTGATGTGGGATTCATTAAGGCCCTCCTTTGACAGATCGCTTCTTATCGACATCAGCTCATTATCCAAGAAGTTGATCTAGGAACAATCCCTTCAGTACTTTGAAACTTGCATGCCTCAATGGCAAGTTTCTCACTTCCGGTGACAGGTATACATCAATGACCTTCGACCGAAAGATTTTGCGTGGTGTTCGACGCCAAGTCCTTTATTCACACCACGTGAATTGTACTGCAGTACCTTGAGGGTCATCATCATTATCGGTGATTCCTCTCGCGCTTGTTAACAGTTTACATCATTGACTTGTAATCAAGCGATGTCTTTCCATGTTCGACTTCAAAACATTTCTCACATGGATCGACTTGTACTTCGAGTGAAGATCGGACGATATTGAAGACCTCGGATCTAGTTTCATCCATCCGGGTTGCGATATATATTCAGGAAAAATAAAGACATTTACATCATTGCAGCACATATAATCATCCTACCAAAAGGATGATGGCTCCATCAGAATCATCAGTCTACCATCAGACGATTGTCTGTCCTATGTACATGTAAATGAATTTATAAAGCTGAGAATGGGAATGCCCGCCTCAGCTAGATCATGAAAACAATATGAAGATAATGTATTGTATTGTATCTTATTACAGGTCTCCTCCCCGCATTGAAAGAACTTCGGATCCTCCTAATAAAGCATTTCACCCGATAAACGGCCTCATACTTTAGGGGGCAACTGTTATAGACATTTTTGTGCCTTACAGCTCTAAGCATGAAATGTCCATAAACCAAGGGATCCTAAGTCCCTAAAAGTGTTGTTCCGACCCTTAGAGGAACAAGGTCAACAAATTACAGCTTCTCCCAGAAGTTCTCCACCAGAAACTGCTCAGAATCAGTCAAATCAGGATCATTTCAACTACTCCACTAGCTAGCTGCGTTGCATAGCACCCAAATACACTAGCTAGGTGCGTTGCAACGCACCTAAATGCACTACCAGGATGCGTTGAGCGGGAAATGACAAATGGCAGTGTCATTCCGCGAGGTGGACAGACAATGGAAGCTTCCAGAATCTTCCCCAATGACACTTGCCTAACTGAGTTCGACCAAGGATGAGTAAGAGGCTCTCAGTCTCCAAGTGGAAGCAAGAACTGACAGAGAGAAGACACTTGTCAAATCATAAGCTGACTCATCCTCTTTGCATACATCTATATATGGATCCCTCATCCCAGAGATCCAGAGGCTGGAATTTTGTACATTACAGAGAATTGCTGTTGGTTTTGAGATCGATATCAGAGTATTGGGTGATTTATGCTTTGTTGGAGGTGAAGAGGGGATTCCTATGCTCGGAGGTTGATGCTGGATCAGAAATCATCGGTTGTAACTCCTCCTGGACCTTCTTGTTATATCAATAAAACTATTTGAGTTTCTCCTACATGCTTTTGTATCATTGATGTTTGTTGCATTTGTATGTTTAGCTTAAATCTGATCCTAAGCTATTTATGAATATAAATCCATGTCTTTGTGTAGTTTTCTTCTTCTGTGATCTTACAGGACCTCGGTGAAGCTGGGCAAGTGAGAGAGCAGGTAGTTGGAAGCTGTCAAAGAGGAGAGAGATTGGATCAAAGGACTAGCGCAAGACACAGGTTGGTTCATCCTATTCCTCTTCGTTTATAGTTCATAAAGAAGAATACGAAAGTATTTTTCCCTGTTTGTTTCTAAGGTCACTGTCACACCTTAGTGGGATAGGGTCATTCTGAGTAGACATTTTTCCCGTTAACAGTGATGGGATTAAAACTCAGCAAAGAGGAAAACAACAAGGATTTTGATCCTAGTTTGTACAAGATCATAGTTGGCAGCCTCATGTATTTGACTGCAACTAGGCCGGATATAATGCATGCTATTAGTTTAATTTCCAGATTCATGGAGAGGCCAAAAGAAGCACATTGGCAGGCAGCAAAAAGGATTCTGAGGTATGTTAAAGGTACTAAAAGGTTTGACATTTTATATACTATTTCAGAATGTTCAAATTTAATTGGATACACTGATAGTGATTGGGCTGGAAGTGTAGATGATCGGAAAAGCACATCCGGTTATGTTTTTCACATGGGTTCAGGAGCCATTTCATGGGCTTCTAAAAAACAGCCTATTGTAGCGTTGTCTACAACAGAGGCAGAATATGTGGCAACTACAGTAGCAGCGTGTCAAGCAATTTGGATGAGAAGGATGTTAAGAAGTTTATGCCAAGAGCAAGCAAAAGGAACTGTGATTTTTTGTGACAATAGCTCTGTTATTGCATTATCCAAGAATTCTGTGTTTCATAAGAGAACGAAACACATTGACACAAAGTTTCATTACATTAGGGAATTGGTAAACAATGGAGAAATTGGTTTAGAACACTGCAGAACTCAGGAGCAGGTTACAGATATTCTAACCAAACCATTGGGGCAGAAAAGTTTTGAGTTTCTGAGGAAATGTCTGGGTATGACTGATAACCCAGCAGTTGAAATTAAAGGGGAGTGTTGAAATATTAATTCCAACTGTCGTGCAGTGCAAAATAGCCAGTCCCTCCCTGCACCGCTTTTACGGAAAGGTGGTTTTTCCTCTGAGGGAAGCGATCACAATCAACAGCTGCCAGGTGCCCTCGGTGGTTTTGCAAGTACAGCCTTCCCCGGCACATAAAGTTCGGATGAAAGGGCTGTGCGAGATTGATCGTCGCAAGATGAACGGTTCATTGCTGCGTGTACGACGTGGTCACTTCAAGTGTGAGGGGACCATCTCCCGCAGGTCCAATTGAATCCTGTGAAAGCCGTATGACAGAGTTAATAAAAAAAATATATATTACTACGTGATGTAATAAATGAACTTACTTCGGCTGGTAAATATAGGTAAGGTTTTTAATTTTATTGTTTTTTTTTATTTCACGGGAGTTTGTTTTAGGGCACAAGTAAAACAAATGTTTTTTGTTTTAGGGCACAAGTAAAACAAATGTTTTTTGTTGCGTATGAAAAATAAGAAAATACGCAGCAACAGAGCGCGTATGTAAGAAAAATTTTACACACACAGCAGTGTCATTTTTTTTAAGAAGAGACAGAGTGTTGTTGTTGGAAATGTATGTAATGCACAGTAGTGCAAAGTAAAAAAAATTACACACACCAGTGTAATTTTTTTTTAAAGACAAAGTGAAATTTTTGGAACTGCATCTGAAGAGTTCTTGGTGTAATCCCTCTGTGAGAGGAAGCTTTTTGTAATAGTTAGTATTGCTAATGAATACAAGTTTTTTTTGTGTGTGTAAAAACTCTGTCCTCTGGAAACAATTTTTTTTGTTCCTCTGTGTTAAAAACAGAGAATTATTCTATGTTCATTTTTGTTTGGAATTATCAGAAATTCCAACAAGAATCACTCAATTCAGACTTTGCAACCACAACATTAATATAACTAGCAGACAAAAATCAAACCCTCTTCATGATTTTTCAAGAACTTCTGGAATGATTTTGATGTTAGATTGAGCAATCCACCATTCCCCATTTGTAACTTTGTGTATTTTAAGTACCCACTTCTCCATGATTCAGAGGGCCACACCGACCTGACCTCAACTTTAGAGGTTTGTGCAAACCTACCTTAAAGAAGGCTTTGTACACACTTACAGAAGTCTGCAAATACCTCAAAGAAATATGCATAGAGCAAACCTATACTTAGTACAACTCTAGTTTATTGCCACAACCTTGACGAGCCCTGAAAATCTCGCAGGGCACGACCCAAATGAAAACTACAATCCATGAACCCAATTAGGACTAACAACCATACCTTGTGCATTTTTATATAAGAAAGTTCTATTAAATGAAACTTTCATTAGGATTCCAAAGGTAAACAAATAACAAAAACTGGCATTGGAAAATTTAGATCTCTGGGCAGAGCTAAAAGTTCAAACTCCAAGCCTGCAATCTCCCAACTTGCTTTTCATGCAGAGATTTGAGCAGAGTACTTTGCAGCAAATGAAACAAATCAAACATTGGGAATAATATCATTCAAATAAAAATTATTCAACTCCATACTCATTTGGAATGTTGCAGCGCTTGGAAAGTTATATTTTATGATAAGCCAATATGAACCAGATTCAACAAAGTGATACCATCAGTTCCATTAGCAATTTTCTGAGTGCAGATATTTTTTTCTGACTAATTGCATATTAGTGATAACAGTATAAAGTGCACAATAGCTACCACCACAAGATCAACACTAGTCCCCAGAGTAGATTACTAGTACCAGTGGGGACCAGTGTTGACTAGTAGATTTCATACCAGTGAGGACCAGTTTTCTATTAAGGCAGGAAAAAATGAATGAATAGGTTTCCAACCATTGGACCATACTTGGTTCATCAAGTTCTATTGTACATGCTCCATTTCAAGGGGCTCTCCCATAAACAAGCTCTTTGAATCATCTTGAACCTTCCCAGTGCCTGAAGTGCCTTGCCAATTCGAACATCTGCCTGAAGTGCCTTGCCAATTCAAACCTGAGTTGTGTAAGGTTGATTATCTTCCAACATATGCCAGAAAAGATCAGCTTTATCTTCAACATATTTCTCTGATTTTGAACCGCTTTCATCAAGAATACTTTGAGAATTTTTGCTTACAATAAGGCACTTCTTTTCTATTCTCTTCCTCTTCTTTTTGCAATGTTGGCAATGTCATTCATCTTGAACAGGTACTGATTTTATTTTAGTACAACATGTCATATGAAAGGCTTCCTCACACATATCACAAATGAGAGTTCTAGTTGAATCTTCTGAAAAACCACATATTTTACAGAATAGTGAGAAATTTCCATCACCAACAACACCTGGATGCCCTGCTGCTGCATACTCCCCCGAATACACAAACCAACCAAGCAATCCATACTCCTCTAAAAATAAATGCACCACTCTTTTTCATAGTCACTTTCGAGAGAGAGCGAGAGTATTGTATTATCACTAGAAGACATGCACTCAGATAGATAAATTACATCTTGTTTAGCAGAGACCACAATCTGTTTTAAATTACAATCGGATATTTGGAAGGATGGACTACTTAGAATTTGAAAACTGGGAGACTCTTCAATGATTGACCTGCTTCCTGAAGTAACCTCTCCAACATCAACAACATTCATATCTGGGTTTTTGTAATCCAAATGTAAATTTGAAGATCTTGTCTGACATAATGAAATGACCTCACCATCAGTTGTCTTACAATCAATATGCATTCCAAGACAAGCCCACCCAAGCTATTATTTATGAACTTGTTTCCCGACTGCAGAAGATTCAATGGATAACCTGTACAAGGGCTAGCCTATACACTTATGTCATGTTGCTCAATATTAACATTGCACTTGCCAGTATCTTCTATCTGTGATGCCTGGGGTGTCCAGATAGAATTTATGTTGTCATTATGCAAGAATTCCTTTTGAGGAACCATATGGGTTTGTTTTGATAGAAGTGCTACAAAATTTCTCTGTAACTTTTTGCGTTTATATACATAATTATTTTTCTTCAGGACATAATCTCTGGACTTTTTCTCCATAATGGATGAATCCAAGCATGATTCAACATTCACTGACATAACAAAAATAAAATCGTCTTCTATTACAATCGGATTTTCCTTTATACCAATGAAATGTAAACTTAACCCATCATCTAATCTCTTCGGACAAAATGTTGCACTATCACCATATGATGGGAAAAAATGTAACTGTTCTACTATAGCATGGCCTGACACAAAACTCAATGCAGCTCTTAAGGAACTTGGAAGGCTACTTTGAGCACTCATTTGGTCTGCATTTATGCCTGCTAGAACAATCATAGAGCTCCCTGCACAATAATTTACCAAAGAGCTTGATACTCCCTCCATTCCTCCAGTATTTATAGCCTAGAAAAGTGCCCTACATGAACCATCAGTAGCCTTAGATACAACATGAAAAAAATGCACTCAAGTGTCCACGCATCAATTAGATCTGCTGCAAATCCAAGGAGTATGCCATGATAGATGCAAGAACATTAAAGCCTGGAAAGCCAATATTGTCACAAATTTGTTTAAAGTAATAGCCAAACTCCAGAAATTGCATATCTGGAATCGACTATAAGCCTTGACAAGGCCTTTGAAAACGGTAATTTCTTCCGAGGCGGTCCCTGAACCCTCTGATATTTGGAGAGGCCACCTAATTGTTCCTTCTCTCGCAGTGGTGTGGTGTTTCTTCTCCTCTTCCTCTACCCATCTGTTTTTATCCAACTTAGAATTGAAAGGTCGTTCCTGCTCCCTTGTCCCAGGGAAGGGCCAACAAATTTATCACTGAATCTTGTAAATTATTGTAGCGACGCCCGGGAAGAAGGAACAAACGGTTTCGTCGCTACCTTGTAACATACAACATTCTTGGTTAGTCTAGAAGATGATTGCGTAAACAGACTGAACGGCTTGGGAGATCCTGTGATAGACAGAGATTTTAAAGAAGAAGAAGAAAATTTCGAGGCCGACGGACCTCAGGATGTCGTCAGCTCTGCAGAACTCAAACTGGATATGAGCCTTGTAGAAACGATTGAAAGATAACCTCGACAGGTTTCAATAAATCAAGGACTAGGCTTTGCAGGAGTTGATGGTTTGGACGAAATTTTCTACGTGTCAAATTTTGATTGATAGGAGGACGATGAAAATGGAGCCCCGTGTAATTATTGAACACGATAACAAAAAATATAAAATAAGGTGTAAGGTTAAATGGAATTCCATTAAGATCTTATTAAAATAATGCATGAGGCCCACCTCACATCTGCATATGCCTTTGAGTCGAATGAGAATTTAATTCACCCACCAACTCCCCATCTGAAATGAACAAAATTCGTCAATTAAGATCATTATGAGGCAATTGGATCTCTTTGAGTTTACATGTTGACTAGGGAAATTTGGAGTCTGCTCCACTAGAAAGCATAATATTCTATTAAAAATGTTTGTGTATTGAATAAAATTCAAAAGCTACATTTAATCAATCAGGGCGAAGGGCTAGTTCACGATTATGTCTCCAATGCATTTAGTTTATTTACTTCTCTTGTCTATTTAAATAAATTTTACCTATTCAAAATTTAATCCTTTATTTATCTCTGTAATTGGTTTATTGATGCAACATTAAAGGCTTAGGAAGATAAATTTCACTTGTGTTAAATACATTTTATATCTTAAGGTTTTCTTATAGTAGCAGATTTTTTTACTAAGGTTTATCGTTGAATCAAATTAAGGAAACAATTGAATCAATTCGTAAAGATATTAGGTTTGTAAATGATGTTTTTATATAAATAATTTTACCTTCAATGTTCTGGAAGGTATTATTGATTATTATATTATTATTAATGGACAAATTCTTAGTTGCGATGCAGGCATTGAACTACGAATGGATTAAAAGAATTTTATGAATAAAGTTAATATGAAGGAGGAAACAATTATTTTTTTTAAAGCCCGAGAATATGCGGAAAGTCTTCTAGCTATCTTTGAAAATGGAAATGATTGAAAATTTTATTTTCACTTTAATCATGCAAATGGTTATGAAAACATTTATTTGATCTTTTTTATATAAAATCCTCATTTCTCATTTGGGATAAGTGGATTTGGAGAAAAATGAGAGCTATGTAATAATGGTTTCTATTCACTTTCTATGTGAACCAGATTCTATAATTCATTAATGTTGTCATAAATAGTATTTTTGTTTCTGTACTTATTTTATATTTTATATTATGGTTATAGAATGATTTAAATAGGCTAAACTAATCAAATAATAAGTTATTTTAATGTTAATTGGTTTAGTTTCCCTTCCTAATATATTATCTGCAGTATTTAAATCATGCTATTTGACTCATTGATTGCAGGTTTAATTTATTGATGCATGAAATTAATCAATTCATTTGTAGCTTTCATGCCAAATATATTTGCATATCAGAGATTTTGTTCATCTATTTTGTGTCCATATTTTATTGTTTGTTAAAGATGTGAAAGTTGACTTGATTAACCTAATTTATTTGCAACAATTACGTGACTTATTTACCTTCTAATATATACTATCTAAGGTCTTAATTTAAGTTATTTACCCAATTTACTATAGATAGAAATATAGCAAAATGTGATATTGGATTATTTATTTACACTTGTTATGGTAGATATAGTTTATAACCAATGGTATTTGTGTCTTTGTTTCTACTTTATCTTTGATTTAATTTTAATTATGTTATGTTATTTTCCTTTGCTAATTCATGTTACTTATCTTAATTGCATTCATTAAGTTTACATTAGATTCACGAATCATATATTTCACACAAGTCACACTTATTAACAGAGCTTAACCACTAACGTTTTTTTAAAATAAAGCACTCTCTTATGTTTAATTAGACCATATCTATTTGCTAACTTAGAAAATCTATTTAAAATCATTAAATATGGATAGAGAAGGTTTGTCTCTATCCTAAAGCGGGAGGACCCTTATATCCTCATTGAATATCTTCTTAAATTGTTCTGAGTCACCAGAACAATTTGGGAACTAACACATTATTTATGACCCAAGCCCAAATGACATTTCTTTGAAATTTGATGCCACAACACATTTGACTTTATATGATTATAAGTTGAGACATGTGAGTTGTGATATATATAGTTGAATTTTGGTTGTGGATTGGCCATGGATCAAACCTCGGTTGCTCTCCCCTTGGAAATTTAATCATTACAATAAAACAAAGTTTGTGGGATAATATTTGAAGTAAAATATCACAAGACTATTGGTTGTGGGTTTGTGTTGTGTTGGTTGTGACCCAGGTTCGAACTCCAGTGATTGTTAGGTTAGAAACTAATTTTTGTATTCTTGCCGTAAGCACTCATTTTGTTGAATTATTAGTGAGCTAGAATATACGTTTTGTATATTCACAACTAGAAAGTTCCCTTTCTATAAAACGCACGCTGAAAAGGGCATTTTGTAGAACAATTAATTTGATTTTTAATTTTATATGGTTTTTGGGGATTTTTGGGCTCATTTTAAGTCCAAATTGGATTCTAGAAGAAGCATGATGATCAGGGTTCAATGATGAATAGTTCTGAAGGCATGAAAATCCTTAATGATTTTTTCCTAATGTTCAAAATAAATGGTATGGGTTTTGGAAACTAATGAGTAGGTTGTAGTTAATTCTAAGTATATGGAAAGGAGTGGTTTTATGTGACTATAATGATGAGTAGGTTAGAACAAAGTTTGGAAATGGTATGATGGGTTGTTGATACTAGAATGATATACTAGGTTATTCAATTTGAATATTTATGTTGTTTCAAGAGTAAATGGATCCAATTTGAAAGAGTTTGAAAAGGGGTACACACGAATTTAAACGTGGTTGGAAACTCCACTGAGGTTGTAGCCTTAATCATGTTGAAGCCTAGATCAAGTCAAAGCTCTCTCATCTTGAGGTTGGTGTCTTATTTAGGTTGTAGCCTATAGCGAGTTGTTGCTTAAATATTTTCAAGGTTGGTGCCTCAATTAGGTTGTAGCATACCACAAGTAGCATCTTTCATATGTTGGGGGTGGGTCCCTCTAGAAAGTCGATCTCTTAGAAATATATATTTCTAATTTTCTGTTAACTGATAATAAAACACCAGACAAATTCTGAAATTCTGAATGTATATATATATATTGAATTATGTTTACAAGGCTGAAGCGATGCTCCTTAAATAGGAGTTGACTGGCCATGCCTAATCAGGGAGACATGTCCCTTGGGGACTGATGTCTCTTCATTTAACTAATTATTTGCTAATTAATTGATTATAATTAATAATTTATTTATTTAAATACTATTTTAATATTTTATTTAATTGTTATGACTTTAAGTTCATAACACGGTGCTTACAAATCTATGTAATGAATTGAAAAAGAAGAATAAGAAGAATAAGAAGAAGAATTTGTGGTTTTCTCTCATATGGGTTTCCAAGTAAAATCTTGTGTCCTCTTGTGTTGATGTTATGGATTCTCAAAGTGGTAATGGCTTACTAATTCATTCTTCTATTTATTGATATGTTGCAAGTAGTTATGATACATTGCAACACAATTATTTATTGATAAAAAATATTGAAATGGTAAAATAAATGCCACAATAATTCACCCCTCTTTGTGTGATGTTTGGTCCAACATTAATACACCTTGAAGTATTTATTCATCCCCAATAGCCAAGCCTTTGATTCTTCATCCTTCTTTACCTCTTCATCGAAGGTAGGGGGTTTTTATTTCTTGAAGTCCTCTAGCATAAAACTCTTCTTCCTTCTCCTCCAATGATAATATTTCTTAATTACAATATCTGATGATCAGTTAGGGTTTGTTGACTCTCCTTCTGGAGTGTTGAGTAGGATTGTACCTTCATTTACATGCCTATGAATTTTCCTTGAATTTCTTCCTCCTATACTATTGGTATCCAACCTTTGCCTTTTGAACTATAACATGTTATGTTTGGACTTGTTCCTATCTTGGTAGCTAGCATCGAGCTCCTGTTTTTTCTTCCCTTTGCATGTCTAATAGGCTTTGTAATATCATAACATTTATATCTAATTTCATTTCTTGTGCTCTAACAATATTTTAATTATCTTCTTTGTAGCTCGTTAGTTCAAATATTAGGCTTCGAAGGGTGTCCATCAAATCAGGAGAGTCTTTTTCTTTCTTTTTCCAAATTGAATCTTCTTCTTGATCATGCCAGGATCTATTTGTGCCATACTGCTCCATCCTGCTACTCATCTTTTTTCTCTATTTTTGTTCCTTGATGTATGCTTGTGTGATGTTACACATACATAACTATTAGCCAACTAAAATTACAAATAAGCACAATTACCCATCACCTTGGATTATTTTCAATAAACATGTTGATGTGAAACTATCTAAAACATCAAATCTCGGTTATTATGTAGATTTAAAGATATATAACCAAATAGATTTTTTCCAAACCAAGTCTTATATCAGTTGTAACTTAAAATAAACACACATATGTAAATAGAAAGGAATGTAGCAGATTAAATATTCATCTTAGGCATGTGCATTTCAACCTCTTCAAGTCTAGTGCTAAACCTTCACTCTGATACAACTTTGTAACACATCCGCTCACCCCCTTGGGTATTTCTTGAGTTTTGGATGGCGTTACATAAAAAATAACCCAATCTTCAAGGTCCATTATGAAGACGGGGTCACAAAATTCCTCTTTTCCCATCCTCATCAAAACTAGAAAAAAAATACCACCATAGCGTTTGGCTCCTTGAGAACTTTCCTGTGATATAAATTTTATCTCAATCCGACTTCGGAATTGAAAATTATGCCTATTTGAAGATTTATTCATTTGTCCTTGCCACATTAGCAAGCATTTCCATGTGGAAATGATGAAGGGCATACATGGATCTTCCATGTGCTCAAAGTCTAACGTATCTCTGCTATGTTAGTGCACCCTACGATGTCATTCTAATGTGCCAACATGAGAGGTTTGTACCATTCTAAACTAGCACTGTGAGATAGATATTATAACATCAATATATAGAGGGATTCACATTTAGTGCTTCTTGTTAGTCCATGCTCTTATCAAGGAAGTTCTACAAGTGCTTGTCAGAAGGAACTAATGGGAATTTTCTTGTCATTCATCACTAATATTTGATGCCACACTTTTTTTTTACTCTGACATAGTGTGTCCCATGGCCCCACCTGGAAACCACATCATCTGACTCCATAGAACATGTCTCCCTTGCTTCTTACTTACATCAGGATGATGTCACCCTGCCATGTGGAATCATCTAACAATGCCATGTGTAATCCAAAAATGGACTCTTTGGCTAACCAATACGGTCGATTCAACTTGCAATCTATCACATCATCAAGGTGCCACATAAAAAATATTTGACATCATCATCCACATGATTTCCATGTAGCCATTCCAGGGCTACATGGCACCTACCACCTTAGCTTGGGTTGTGGGTCACACCAAGCCAAGTCCTTCATGCAAAACTATAATTTCACATAATATTTAGTCCCTGGGAAAATCTAGGTGTGCACAAACTTTCCCAAGTGGCAATCACCTCAAACACCCATATTCCCTGATCACTCTCTAGCTTTCTCTAGATCTAGACCCAGTCCCAGATCTGGTCCACCTCAGATACACTATATGGAATCTAAGCTTACGTCATTTTTTACCTAGTGAGACTCATCCCAGACATAAGATTAATGTTCATGATATCCATCTCCACAAATATCTTGTCTCGTGAACTTCTCCCATTGTTTGCAAACTCCTCAATCTCTTGAATCCTAGATTCTCTCTCCATAATTTAAATTCCAGCTCTACCTTAAGTGGGGTCCTCACTAGATATTGTTGCACATTACCATCAACATCTATTTGTCATAACTATTCATGTCGGGTAATGGAAATAATCTCGTCTCTCTCCCTCTGTCAATAACACATGTTCCATTACATACCACTTGCCAATGGTGGCACAACACGATGGGAAAATATTCCATCCAAAAAGGAGGAAATATCCATCCATTCTCTCTCTCATATCACTCGTTCCCAACTGATCCATGCATATAACTTAGCAAGGGAGGCATCGCACATATTACTTCTAATCACTATTATTGAGCAATAATCCACGAGACTAACGGTGTTAATCCATGATTATGAGAATATCCAATCTTCTTCAACATTCCTTCGAACATGAATTTCATAGAGATTTAGGGCCAAAACATGTCTATATATACATATAAAAATATTGAGGAATTTTCTCGACTTTAATGAATTAATGCATGTCCTGAAATCAAATCAAGAAACAAAAATCTCCACCCCTTTTTCTATGTCAAATTTTGAGCGAAAGAAGAAAAGGAAAGGATTTCGGGCCAGTATTCACTAGAAACACATAGTCCTACTAACTGTACAGAGTTAAGGGCTGAAAACTCTTTACATTAATTTAAACTCATAGCTCCATAGCTAACCCAAGATCCTTATGCAACACAAAGTAAAAACCATCCCTTTCATAAACAAAATACATTGTAGTATCAAGAAAAAAAGAGACTTCCGATCCATAAACATGTTGTTGGTAATTACAATCAATTGCATGTTATCATGCAACCAGTCACATTCGCACATACATTCTTGTAATTCAAGAGACACTCATTAAAATATTATAATGTTGGCATTCCAAATTAGCCATAAGAACACATAACATAACTTGTCTTTAGGGACATGTAGTAAGTACAATAACCATTTAGGAGTAATGTTCGACCATGCATCAATCAATGACATATTAGATAACTCATTCACATTAAAATATATATACATAAGACATTACACTTATATAAATAGATATAAATGGTTAGAAACTGAAATAAGGACTTCAACTTTCCACCCAACCACAGGTGAGCTGCACCATAGTATTTCTTGCAGTTTTCCACCCTTGATCCAGATACATGATCCAAGGGATTGATTTCTCAAGGATACAACCTAGGTTCAACTGGGGCATTGGTCAATTTACAGGAGTATGGGATTTCTCTGAGTGGTTTATCGACTATGTTTTCAAGGAAAACATTGAAAGAACCTGCAGAACACTATTTGGTTGGTTTATTACATCCCGTCAATATTAGTATAGTTTCTCCTAATATCAAACTTGCTTCTATGCTTGGCATTTTATTTTCTCTAGAGTTTCTCACTCATTCTATCCCATATTCTCGCACATTGTCAATCCAACGCTTTGTTGTTCGAGTCCTATATTCTATCCACTATTTTTCTTTCCATTCTCTCTTTTTCATCCCATTTTTTCATGTTGTCATACACAATTGTTCATTTTCCGCTTGATATAGAGTTTTGCACATATTTTTCTTGCAAACCTTCCTCTTTTCTACAAATCTCTTCATATTCCCTTCACATTGTTGAAAGGTTAGGAAAATTGCGAGCATATCCTCTGTCGCAATATTTCTTACAAACTGTTCGGTAATGGCTCTTCAACTATGCTAGCCAACACCACTCATAGCTCTCCCTCAAATCATGGATCTGTTTATCTGATTCTTCAAGATTCCACCAAAATATAAAAGTTATTTTATAATTATAGTCATTACAAAAATAAGGGTTGGCAATAGGGGTTTTAGATATAAAGATAGGATGAGACAAAAAGTGAGTAGAATTGGGAGAATAACAAGAAGAATGATTAGGCCAACCTCTACTCAACCTTCAATGTATCTACCTGGAGAGTCTTAAGGGAATCTAGTTTGAAGAAATATCAATAATTATTAACCTCATTCCCTATATGGATATCAAATATTTTATGAATATACTATATTCAATTTGGAAACTATTCTCAATCTATAATATCTTCTTGAGGTTAAAGTTGGGGCACTTTTCAAATAAAAATAGTGCAACCCATTAATTTATCTATTTAATCAATATACATTCGTTTTGTAATTATTTATGTAGATTCATTGTAACCTTTATTAGGAACCCTTACCTAAGACCTTAACTCATTACAAATGGACGCTTTAATATATATTTCATTATTCTCAAGGTGAATCATTTTAGAATTTTTAATTATCAAGAGTTGTCTGCGCCACATTTCTCATATTTATAATTTACATATAGTAATTATAGAATAATGAAAATGTATACTTTGCATACATTTTCACATGTTATACATAATGAATTAGGAGGATATTTTTATTTATTATTAAATAATTCATAACCAAAAAATAGTGATTGTTGATCGATTGAATTTCTTAAATATTCAACATTAAATTGTCAACCAAGATGTTCCTAAACTTCAAGATACTATATTGTCTATGCAGAGTTTATATTACTGACAAGTCTCTATCCTATTTATATGGAAGGAAAATGACATGGAAAATAAAACCAAACTAAAATCAATGTCATAGGGAATTCATCCTCTTGATGACAAGCTTCAGGAAGATACTATCGATATTTTACAAGATAATCTTCTACACAGTTGGACAATTGCATTGATATCTTGTTGGAGCAAGAAACTCTAGGTGCTAATATATGTATTTCTTAGCTAGAGTCTCAAAGAAAATCATTTTCACACATTGCATTACTTGCTCAAGGTTCTCATGAAACAAGAAAAAGTTCCAATGCTATATCCACTCTTCAGCAACTCTTTGTTTTCACACTAATCCAAAGTAAAAGGAATGAAAAGAGAAAGTATCCTAAATCTACTGAGGTGACTAGGGCTTCCTACTATGCACTTGATTGAAAATACCTTTTTCTATCACACTAATTGAACTAGATGGTTATTGTACATTCAAGATGGATGCAAAGCCTAACATTTCCCTTCAATGCTCATTCTTCACACTCTACAATTCAAAATTAAAGAGGCAAGATCAATGGAATCTAAGGTAACATGCCAAATTGTGCAAGGAATTAAACCTATCTATCCATACATGGGAGAAGAGGCAAAACAAGATTTATATTACAAAGCTCATGCATAAATTGGTTATACACACTTATACCTTGTTTTATACAATGAAAGGGGGTTGAAATTTGGTACTGTAAACAAAACAAATATGATCACATACTAATATGAAATAGAAATGATATAAGAAACACATAATAGGGCATATAACCATGTATATAATTACCAGTAAAACCAAATCAAAATAAAGTATAGAAACAAGGTATTACCATGCATACATGGAAATATAGCAAGTAATATAATATAAGGTGGACATGGATAGGTTGGTAGGCCCTCCCAACCATATTTGTCACCTAATGAAATATCTACACCATGCGTAAAGCTACACAAAGAGCATATTCAAAATAACACCAACACACTACATATGTAACTTTGTCCCAAACAATGACATTCCAATAGAGTTTAAATAGTCCCCAACAATCAGATCGATCTCAGAGTTACAACATACTATTTAGATCAATATATCCTCCTTTTTTTTTGTGATTCACAAAGAGTCGATAAATATAGAACTTACATAATAGACAGAGTAAGTAGGTTGATCAATGGGACCCCCTGCCTTGCTCATCGATTACATCATTGAATCATAGCAAGAGATCAACAAGGAAATTCAAATAGATTTCCTATTCAATCCAAGATTGTGTTCCAACCATTAAACAATCAATTGGTTCTGCTATGATTCAACAAATTTGTTTTTCTCAAGCCCTATGAGTGCATCCTCAACCCCAAATCTAGTTTGGTCAGCATAAGTTTGACTAGTTGCCATTGCGCTCCATTACCACCCTTGTATTGATCTAATGAAAAATAGAGCCTATTGATGATGTGGAGAAGAAAATCCATCTGTCTCATTTTATAAATAAGCAGTGGAACCATCATGAACTTGGAGGTGGGTTACTGAAGCCCATGGAGGTTACAATATTTTCTAAAAACCTTCATTAGTGGAATTAAACATCTAATTAAGCCCTATAACATGCTAAAACATTTGAATAAATAAATATACCAATAAGTTACCATGTAAGTGTTTTTCTAGCTACTTTTCATAAGAATGGCATGCAAGAGCGACATCATTTGAAAATAGGGTTTATATGGGGTCAAAAGGGATGATTGGCAATAAAACCATCTCAATTCAAACCCTGACATCTACCCCACATGGAAGTTATTGTGTTTCCTCACACATATATTACAAGAATTTTGAGGTAAAAAATGGGCCTCAAAACAACAAATGTACTAACAAAATTAACTTTATAAGAACCAATAGGACTCAAGATGATGATGTCATCGCCAGGGGTAAATATTTTGGAGGGAAAATAAGAAAACTACTTTATTAATTGTTATTTCTTACTTATCTCCTTATATGTTTACTCAAATGCCAAGTGTAATCACCCATTGGATGAAAAAATAAATTCCACATCCAACGAGTACCCACACTACATACTTCTAAGTAGACCCGCATCGAAAAAAATTGAAAATACATTAAAAAATTGTGTTGCATGTTTTCTAAATGTTTTTTCAATTTTTTTTTGATGTGGGTCTACTTAGTAGTATGCAAAGTGGGTACACGTTGGAGATGAAATATAATTCCACATTAAATGAGTGTCTACACTTGACATTTGGGTAAACCTATAAGGAGCCAAACTAAAAATACAATAAAAAAGTGGTTTCTTTTTTTTTTATTTAAAAATACATAACTCTTATTTTATTATTTTAATATTTTCCTTAGGATGCCCATTTTAGACCTCATAATTCCCCTAATGAAAATATACATTGAAAACCTAGTAATATATTATTAGCCTAGTAATATATTAATCTTTGTTGGGTGTGGGTAACCAAAACACAAAACTAATAAAAAATGTCATAGTTTGTTGATATAATGGGTACCAATGGAGATACTCGCATTGGCCACATTCTTGTTTCTTGCTACCCCGAGTTTCTTCTCTAATTCCTTATTATGAATGGCTAGGTAGTGGTTTTTATCGAACCATTTTGTTTCCAATTTATTCATTTTCTTATTCTTTCTCACCGACCTATCAATCTCCTCTTGTATCTAGGAATTTTTGTTTTTAAGAATAGACTTATTATTTTTGACATAATGGCCCAAGACTTTCAACTCTTCAATTATGGTCTTGAAGTTTGTAACCGTTTTATTTCTTCTTTCTTCACTCTGAAATTGGAGGCCCACTTGGGACCATGGATGAGGTAGTTAGTCTAGTAGGATCATAGTAGTCAATAGGGTTCTCAAAGTTAATAGGAGTTGATGGACTAGAAATTTCATGAAGGTGTGTTGGGATGGGGTCCCCTGGGTCAGTTTGGGGTTAGTTAGCCCAAATTTTTCATACAAGTTTTTAAAAGATGTAAAGTCTATGCGATATGTGGATGTGGGGTGCGTAGATGAATAAGAGTCAAAGGGGCTTAGCCCCCTGTTTTAGGTGAAATTTTGAGTCGGTTTTGAGATTCACCCATGGTCCGCGGACCATGGAATTGTATTGAAAAGTCCATAAATATTCGAGTCTTAGCGAGTCTTAGTAGGACAAGTTTTGATAGAGAATTGGGTACATTGAAGAGTTTTGTTGTCTTGGGCAAGAGCTAAGGCAGGAAGGCTATACTTCCCATGCTTAGATAGAGAAGGGAAGGCTCCTATAGCTGAGTGCGCAAGAGGCCTAGGTAAAGTCCGCAGTTGAGTGCGCAAACCCCTACAGCTGTGTACGCGGGGTAAGAAGAGTCTATAACCAGTGAACTGAAGATCAATAAAGACAGTTTTATGAAGAATTACTGAGTATTTCCATTTGTATCTGTTTATGTTATATGATTCCAATGAATGACATGTTTTATGAAATAATGATTGAATTCTATGCGAATTTACTGAATATATCTTAATAATATATGAAATGAATGCTTTTCCACTTCTGTGAAGTTTCAGATCATTTCTCTTATGTTTTCTGACAAATGAAGATCTACACAAACTCCAATCTAGGGTTACTTTTTGATGCACGTAAGTAGGTAAATCGACTGTTTAAGTTATGGAAGGACTGATCGTGGACCTTTGTGAAGGTCTGAATGATGCTTTAACTAAGCTATAGTAAATAGCCCTAGATGTCTATCGATCTGCTCGGAGGCAGATCCAAGGCGCTGGAAGACATCACACTAGTCTCTGGATGTGGAAACTTGGTTCTTGCATCCTCCAATACTGCTTCAGGTGAGGTTGTAGCCTGCGCTACGTGGGTTGTTTCCAAAAGGGCCAGTAGTGTAGGGTTTTGTTGGTTGGCACAACTAACTCTCAACTTGGGTCAGGACCCCCTAAGCCAATAAATTGTTTTGTTGTCGGGACCGAGATTTTCTTAAAGAGATGTGTGATGTCGCATCATTAGAATTTGACTAAGAATGGGATTGAAAAGTGGTTAGATCGAAAGATTCACGAGTTCACGACTCAAGAAAATAGGAATACATGCCTGTCAAAGGAGGATTGGTTGAATAGATATCTATATACAGAGGTACACGAAATCTTCTTCTGCACCTTCCCAATTGAACTATATGAGTGGTTAGCTAAGTTGACAGACAATCAAGGAAGGTGGAAGCTCGATAGTCCTATAATGTGGACTCCAGAATTGGTGTGACGACTATAAGCCTTTGAAAACAAGATCGCGTGGGCTGTCGGTCATTGGCTTGATCAAATTCTGGGAGGATTTGTTACGGAATTTGCAATTGACGCCTCAATCAGCTATAACAAAGTGGAGCAAATATTCTTCAAGGGACCACGAGGTAAGTATTTAAGGTCCTTGAATATTTGGATTAAAATGCTATTATTTGAAAATCGCGTAATTCCATTACCTTGATGTTCAAAGCTACATGAAGTGGAAGATTCTTTAGAAATTGTGAAATCTCAGTACCAAAGTATAGCCCACTAATTGGACCTCCTTCGAGTGATGATGAAGGGGCAGTGCCGACTACGCCGCGAAGTGTTGTTTAGCTAATAACTTAGGGTATTCCCAGAACACATCATCCATCCATCCACCTCCACCTTCACCTCCACCGCATACCCCTTCGCCCACACCTCTACCTCCACCACCACCATTCAACATGGCAGACACAATGAAGATGCCGATTTTCAAGGGCATAGGAAGTGAAGATCCAAAGCAGTTTTGGTTTTTGGCGAACGTTGTATGGACAACGTAGCAAATCACCAATGATAATATAAAGAAGGTGCAGTTGGTTACTGCCTTGTAGGATCGCGCGCTAACTCGGTACATTAAGTATTGTGCTGATAATCCTCATGCATCGCTAGCAGAAACTCAGACAATTTTGAATAAAGATTTCAGTAAGCCTAAATCTGAGGTGCAGTCAGTAATTGAATTTAAAGATATCATGATGAGGGTTGAGGAGATGCCTTGGGACTTTGATAAGAGATTGAAGTTCCAGATCAGACAGGCTAACATGCAGATCTCATATTGCCAGCATCACGACTGGTTTATTGCGTCATTTTTTCCCCATTTGAGAATTGCTCTGTCACTGTAGAAGATAGCAACACATGTAGAAGCCTTGGATATCAAAATGAGGCTGCACGCATCACCCATTCAGGATACGTAGCTAGGGGTGCAACAGATCCACTAATAGTTAGCAAGCCTACACCTAGAGTTATAAAGTTTGAAGAAAGACAAGGAGACTAAGCCAGAAGTGCATGCGGAAGTTTGGTGTTTAAAGTGCAAGGGCCACGGGCACAATAAAGATCATTTCCTTTTGTACGCAAACTATCTTACAGGGGGGGGGGATTCCCCTGAAGCCAGAAGCCCTAGCAGTGCCAAGAACGGGGGCTATGATATGGTGTGCCATTTGTCAAGTCAATAGGCAACATGTGATGGATAACTACCACTTGCTTTAGAAGTTTGTTCAAACACCTCAGCAGTTGTTCTGTAATTTTTGTAAATCTGTGGGCAACGATGAGCACCACTATCGAAGCTATGATCTGATGATGGAAAGAACCCCTACATATCCTATGCAAGCAGAGATTTGGCCTCCGGATCAAGGTGTCAGGGGAGCGCACAGAGGTTTCTAGGGCTAAGGACGAGGCCGAGGAGGAGGACCTGGTAGAGGTCATGGTAAAATTATCTGCTACAACTGTGAACAGTCGGGGAACTTTGCGCAAGATTGCTTGAATCCTACACACCCTTCATGTTAATATTGCAGACAGTTTGACCATGCCATAGAAGAATGCCCTGTATTAATAGCTAAGATGCAAAAGAAGAAACTGCAGCGCCAGCAACCTACGCAGAATTTACAGATGATGAGGGTTGAGCCTCATGAGGAGGATTAGAGCATTAATATTGTACTAAGAAGTGGTATGATGACTGGCGCCGATAAGGGTAAGCAGCCTAAAGAATATGGATGGGTCCGAAAAGCTCCAGAGAAAGAAGTCAACTTTGATCTTAATCACGCTAAGGAAACATTCATGGAAGCCAAGAAGAGCTTCGCTGAGGCCTCCACCTCAAGAAGCCAGGACAAGATGCAAGAAACCAGTGCGACACAAGAGGTTGATCCTTTCGTACTCACTACCTTTTTGGAGACTTACATAAAGTTATTGCGCGACAGGAAGGCTATGGAAGGATTGTAGGACCTAATATACAAGTGCACCAATAAGGAAAAGACTCCTTCGGAGCAGCGCGCGGTTAGAAAAATAGGTAAGCATAAGGTGCAAATGGGGCGAGAGATGCGTCTAACAGCACAGATAAGTGAACATGAAATGGACCAGGTCTTTTTGGACTTGGGGTCCAATGCGAATTTCCTACCAAAACAGAGTTGGGAAAGGATGGGGCGACCTCTGCTGCAGTGATCTCCGATTCAGTTCAAGATGGAAAATCAGTAGAAAATCATCCCCATGGGATGATTATAAGGAGTAACAATTGATATTGATAGTGCAAGTGCAGTAGCGGATTTTGAAGTTATAGAAATTGTTGATGACAATATTCCCTACCCTGCGCTCCTGGGAATCGACTGGGATATTGACATGAATGGGGTCATTAATATGAAGAAGAGGAAAATGTCATTTGAAATAAAGTCGCTTAGGGTTATAGTGCCACTAGATCCTGTAGAAGGGGTGCGCTATACTGAACCAGTTCGCGATTATGTGGAAAGTGACGATGAGCTGGATCAAATCTACAAGATAACAGCGCGAGATCAAGATTGGATCAATCCAATGGTAGATGGACAGATTTCATGGGATCGGGAAAGTTCCTGCACTTCTGATTCAGACGAGGAATTAGAGCATTGGCAAAATTGCTTACATGAAGTTTCTACATTGCGATGCAATATGATGACAAAGTCACTGCGCTGTGTTTCGTCGGAGGTAAGAAAGTTACCTTATTATGATGGTTTGACTGATGTAGATATGTTTTTAGATGAATTTGAGAGTGAAGTCCCTGAGGACCAACACTTTCAATCCTTGGAGTTAGCGCTACGCACTATGCTCGCCCGATGGTGGGGTACGCATAAGGATATTTTTATTGGATGGTGATGTTACAAAAGAATGATGAAGCTCTGATTTGGGCATGCTAATACCAAAATGACTAAGAAGTACAATGAAAGGGATGATCTTTGTGATCACCTAGAAAAATGTGTTGGGATATAATCCTAACATCTACATTTATTTTTTAGCCTAACTATCCTTGACTTAGCCACATGCACTAAAAATCATGTTCACACTTGGTTTTGGGTAAACTAGCTCGGTGGAGCAACTTTCCCTTATTTTTTTCCTTTAAAGGATTAATATTATGGAAATATTGGTCCAACCACTTTCCTAAACCATTTAGACATCTAAGTGCATGTTCACACCTAAAAACACCTCATCCACTTGAGTTATTTGAGGATTGGTTCCCCACATGAAGATTCCCCCTTAAATCAAGGGATTTTGTCCCCCGGACCATTTTAGCATGTTTTAAAGTTTCCTTCCTTGGGAAATGCACCCCTCCTCATGCTTTCCTCATGGCTGATAGTTTCCATAGGTTGTCTTGAGTCATTGTTGCTATTTTAGGCCTCACTTTAGCTTTTCTTAGCCTTTTCTAGTTTTTTACTAGTTTTTTCCTAGTTTTCTAGATTCAACAATTTCTATATAACCACCTCCCTTTGGGATTAGAGGGTTGGTTTCTCATGTATTATTATTGTTCATTAATTTAATACATTGATTTTATGGAGAAAATTATTTCTCTCCTCTCTTGAATATCAGCAAATTACTTGTGTTTAATTTAACTAGAATTCAAGATCTATCGGAGTTTCTGTAGGAATTCTACATGGTATCAGAGCTAGTTAGAATCTAGTGGATTGTACATGGTTTTATATGTAGGTATAGATCATCAGGAGGTGCAAAAAGAAACAATGGATCATCTCTTTTAGTCCACAAAACTCGTTCTAAATCCTTTCAATTACTTGGAATGGAAGACATAGATCACTCTGCTCCTCCGAAGCAAAGGGCTTTACAGGGTAACAATGGGAACGGAGACTAAACCGACTTTTGGAGCGGAGAAGATCAAGTATTTCAATAAATTAGATGAATAAATTGGGATGATGTGCCTATCAATTTCCAGAGAACTCCTCTTTCATGTCAGCAAAGCCACTACTCCCGATGCTATTTGGACCACATTGGAAGGACTATTCGGCAAGCAGGATGAAATGAGAGTGCATCAACTAGAGAATGAACTCATATCCCTCAGTCCAACTCATTTCAGAAACTTGCAAGAATACTTCACCAAGTTTAGATCCCTCCTCTTTGAACTTAATGCATGTGGAATCAAGAAAGAGGAAGATCAACTCATCCTTTCGATTCACTCGAAATTTGGCCCTGAATATTCTGTATTTGTATTGTCTTTTCAAGCATCTAAATTGACTCAGGAAAAATGGAAAATGCCTCCATTGAATGACTTCATTGCAGCATTGACTCAAGATCAATATAATTTAGTCCAAATGGGTGCCATCAAGCATTCAAAGAACCAAGCACTTGCGGCTACTGATGCTCCAAAGAGCAATGGAAGAGACAAGCAAAAAGGGAAGGGTAAATTTAATGAATCAAAGAAGGAGAGACCCATAAAATCTTCAGAGAGCTTTTCTTTGCCTAAGGATAAGAAGAAGAAGGAAAGAAAACTTTGTAGCTACTGTTCCAAAGGTTTTCATCCTAAAGTAAATTGCATGAGGAAAACAATCGATGTGATGGCTAAGCAATTGTAGCAGCACAATCTCACCGTGCCCGAGAATGCAAAGAAGAAGGATGATAATAGAACAGGAGATGGGAGAGGGAGAGCATGAGATGGTCATGCTTTAATGGCTGTCACATCCACTCCATCAGCTTGGATCCTTGATTCAAGTGCATCGAACCATATGGCTGCATCAAAATATGAATTTTCATCCATTGAAGAAAGCACTAGATCCCCAATTTCCTTGGGAGATGCCATGCCCACAAAGGTGTGTGGAGAAGGAATTGTAGACCTTGAAGGGGGCTGCTTCACAAATGTGCTTCATATTCCCTCATTATCCACAAATCTTCTCTCGATATATCAGATCACTTATTCCAGCTCTAGAAGGAAGGTGGAGTTCACTCCAGACTCCGCAGTGATTACTGACATTTCCACGAGCTCACAGTTTGCACATGGAATTGCATATCACGGTTCTCGTTTGTATTTATTCTCCCACTTTGTTCCTAAATCTATTAGAACTGTATTTCTGTCACAATCTAATGATATCAGTATGTTATGACATGAAATATTTGGCCATCTAAACTATAAGTACTTGCATCCACTCAGCAAGAAAAACATGGTACAAGGATTGCCCGCTATTAAATTTGCAAGCTGTGTATGTCAAGGATGCATTCTTGGCAAGCATCCAGAGCAAAAGTTTGACAAAGGGAAGGCACAGAGAGCTTCTTCACCTCTTGGGCTGATTCAAAATGACATCACGAGACCATTCCCACAGCCTTCAATCAGTAAGACACTCTATGTACTCACCTTCATAGATGATTTCTCTCACTTTACTTGGGTATTTTTTTTGAAATTAAAATCGGAAGCATTTGAATGCCTTATATAATTTAAAGCACTTGCTGAGAATGAGTCTGGGTGTAAGATTAAGATACTTCGTACTGATAATGGGGGGGAGTATTTCAAAAAATATGTGTAACAACTTTGTATTGATTCAGGTACACAATTACAACACACAGTGCCATATGCACCACAGCAAAATGGTGTCACTGAGAGGAAAAACCGGTCGTTAAAAGAGATGGCCAATTGTATGCTACAGTCCAAATCATTAGCTCCTAGGCTATGGGCTGAAGATATTGATTATGTAGAATACATTCAGAACCACATTCCTCACAAAGCATTCAATGGCAGCTCTCCATTTGAATGTTGGACCAGTAAGAAACCGAAAGTGTTGTACTTTCGCATTTTTGCTTCACGAGCATGGGCTCACATTCCAACAGATAAGAGGAAGGATTTGGAGCCTCAAAGTGTTGAATGTATCTTTGTTGGATATCCTGACAGTGTCAAAGGATATATATTTCTGGAATCTCACACTGAAATGTTCCTTGTAGCTCAAAGTGTGAATTTTGAAGAAGAATCACTGCATGATTTTTCAGCAGACCTTGCCGAGGAATCGCTTGTTGCCACTGATGAGGAGTCTGAAACTTCTTCAAGCACTTTAGAGTAGACACCAGAGAAGCCTCTTGGTTTTGATTTAGAGGATTAGGAGTAGGTCATGGCTGCTCCAACTCAGCTGCCAACTTGGGCAAAGAAAACCCTGCAAGATGTGGTGAACTAGTCGGTGATCCTGCGAATGCGAGAAGGACTAGATTACTTTTTTTTGGGGCTCCTCAAGCCTTGGCTGCCACCGAACCATTTCTTCCCATACATTTCTATATGATACTTGGTTCAGATCCATAGTCACACTCTAAGGCTATTGGAAACCCGCTTTGGTAGGCTGCCATGGATGAAGAGTACTCTACTCTCATGGAAAACAACACATGGGACTTGGTTCCACTTCCGAAAGAAAGAAAGCTTGTTCGATGTCGATGGATCTATCGAACAAAGATTGTTGAAGATGGTGAGATTAGCAAGTACAAAGCTTGCCTTGTTTCAAAAGGATACTCACTGGTACATGGCATAGACTACACAGAGACATTTGCACATGTTGCAAAAATAGACTCCATTCAACTAGTTTTAGCCATTGCTGCTTCTCGCAGATGGGAAGTTCATCACATGGATGTGAAGAGTGCATTTATTCATGGAGATATCAAGGAGGAGATATATATGGAGCAACCATAGGGATAAATTCATAACTCTTCCCTCGTTTGTAGATTAAATAAATAGTTGTATGGCCTAAAACAGGCTCCCAGAGCCTGGTATGCAAAGATGGATTCTTTCCTATTTTCCGTTGGATTCATTCGATGCAAATCTGATCCAAATGTTTATTTTCTGCAACATGATGATTCCATTTTTCTGATAGTACTTTATGTAGATGATTTACTAATGTCAGGGAACCTTACCTCAGTTATTGATTCAGCAAAATCAGCATTACACGATAGATTTTCCATGACAGATTTGGGACTGTTGCACTACTTTCTTCATCTTGAAGTTTCTCAGTCTACTTCAGGGATCAAGATGGCACAGTCTAAGTATGAATCAGATCTACTTGTCCACTTTCAGATGACATAATGCAAGCCAGCAACATCTCCCTTTCTTTCAGGGATCAGATTTGAGGATGCGGTTACTACACTTTTGCTGGACAATACACGATATCGATAGTTGGTTCGGAGTTTGTTGTATCTTACTCACACCCGACCTGATATATCTTTTGTAGTAGGAGTTTGTTCCAGATATATGCAGGAGCCCCATGAGCTTCACTGGAAAGCTGCAAAGAGAATCCTTAGATATGTGAAAGGTACTTCCAGTTTTGGTATCTTTTATGCTGCAGATTGCCCACTTTCACTGATTGGGTACACAGATTTTGATTGGGCTGGCGATGGTACAGACCGCAAGTCCACCTCTGGTTATGTTTTCAACTTTGGTTTAGGTCGTTTTTTTTGGTCTAGCAAGAATAAATCCACAATTGCCTTATCTACAACTGAGGGAGAGTATAGAGGTGCAGTGAATGCAGCTACACAGGCTGTTTGGTTGCAGGGGCTTCTCTCCGAGTTTGGTATTCAGTATCCACTTCCGACTGTCATATTTTGTGACAATCAGGGGTCCATTCAGATATCGATTGATCCAGTTTAGAGTCAGAGGACCAAGCACTTCGAGATTCACATGCATTACATCCGCGAGCTAATCCATGACCGAGTCATATCACTGCAGTACTTCCCCACTGAGCAGCAGGTTGTAGACATCTTCACCAAGTCTTTCACTGAAAAGAAATTTTCAAAACTGAGAGCTATGCTTGGAGTGGTGGAGACAGCTGAGTAGGCCCTTCTGGCCACTTAGAACTTTTTTCCTCTTTTTTTTTTATTGGGGAGGGGGGGGGGGGGGGGTGTGGTTCCCACGAGGTTTTCCATCTTTCTTCATTTTATAAGGATCTTTTATTTATTGTACCTAAGTACCTAACATGGCATCTTGGGCGGGACTCAGTTTAGATAAGTGAGTTAGGATGAAGGGGGGGTGTTGGATACAATCCTAACATCTACATTTATCTTTTAGCCTAATTATCCTTGACTTAGCCACATGCATTAAAAATCATGTTCACACTTGGTTTTTGGTAAACTAGCTCGGTGGACCAACTTTCCCTTGTTTTTTGCCTTTAAAGGCTTAATATTATGGAAATATTGGTCCAATCACTTTCCTAAACCATTTAGACATCTAAGTGCATGTTTAGACCTAATCACACCTCATCCACTTGAGTTATTTTTGGCGCCCCACATGAAGGTCCCCCCTTAAATCAAGGGATTTGGTCCCCCGGACCATTTTAGCATGTTTTAAAGTTGTCTTCCTTGGGAAATGCACCCCTCCTCGTGCTTTCCTCATGGTTGATAGTTGGCATAGATTGTCTTGAGTCATCGTTGCTATTTTAGGCTTCCCTTTAGCTTTTCTTAGCCTTTTCTAGCTTTTTACTAGTTTTTTCCTAGTTTTCTAGATTCAGCAATTTCTATATAACCACCTCCCTTTGGGATTAGAGGGTTGGTTGCTCATGTATTAATATTTTTCATTAATTTAATACATTGATTTTATGGAGCAAATTCTTTCTCTCCTCTCTTGAATATCAACAAATTACTTGTGTTTAATTTAACTAGAATTCTAGATCTATCGGAGTTTCTGCAGGAATTCTACAAAATGGACTAAGGCGTGGGGAACTGAACCACAACCCAAATGGGTACACATTTTTTTCATACATTGGGTACAATCCCCATGAACTGGTACATTGAAACAGAGCTCCGCCACAGCACTATGAAATGAGATGTATTAAAGGAGGGATGCTTATTGACTTTCAACTTCGAGGACATGTTTCCAAGCATCGATGAAGCGCTTCAAGAGATTAAAGTGGTTATCTTCAGAACACTGATGGAACTGATGGAATGGACCCAACCGGATTGGAGTACCTGAATGCGCCATGCGTTAGAATGCTATAATGTGATTGCTGAAGAGGAGGATGAAGACCCACAGAATATCAATATTTCGGAGATAGAAGGGCATCGCAAAGTCGAAGGCCCACAAGTAGAGAACCCATACATCCCCACACCTTTGAAAATGAAGCAAGTAAACATTAGCATTGAAGAGGAACTGAAATTCGCAGATATTGGAGACTACTGGGATGATGCTACAATAGATAAAGTTGTTGAATTACTTCGTGAATACTAGGATCTCCTCCCCACTAAGTTCTAAGATTTAAAGGGCATAATTTGTGATTTGGGTTTTATGAAGATCACATTGAAGCTGGACACAGAGCATGTTAAACAGAGGCCTTATTGCCTTAATCCTTAGTATAAGGAAAAGGTTTGCCAAGAGCTGGATAAAATGATGGAGGCAGTCATTATAGAACCTATTGAAGAATTTGATTGGGTGAGCCCAATCGTGGTCCAAGGGAAGAAACAAAAGGGTGAAATAAGGATTTGTGTAGATCTGCGGAAGCTCAACAATGCTTGTGTTCACGATCCATTTCTGATGTCGTTTACAGATGAGGTGTTAGACAATGTCGTAGGGTGGGAGGCCTATTCCTTTACTGATGGATTTTTTGGGTATCATCAAATTAAGATTGCCCCAGAGGATAGAAGCAAAACCACCTCCACGACAGAGTGGGGTTGATTTCAGTAAACTGTTATATCGTTTGAATTGAAGAATGCACTTGCAATATTTTCCTACGTAGTCATAACAGTGTTCAAAGAATTCATTCATAAGTTCCTGGTAGTGTGCTTTGATGACTGGGCGGTGTTTGGCTTGGTGAAGCGCCATGTAGCAAGTCTGTGCCTTATGTTGGACACATGTCGAAGGTACCAAATAGCGTTGAATTTGAAAAAATGTATATTTTGTCTCTGTTTTGGGATCTTGCTGGGTCATGTTGTGTGCAAGCAAGAATTGATGGTAGACCCTACAAAGATTGTGGTGATTGTGAACTTGGAGATCCCTAGGAACGTTAAGTAGCTGCACGCGATGCTGGGACACACAAGATACTATAGAAAATTCATCAAAGCTTATGCTCAAATTACCGCGCCCATGGAGAAACTATTAAAGAAGGATGTGACATTTTGTTGGGATGAAGAATGTCAGTGCAGCTTAGATGTGCTGAAATAAAAGATGGTAACTGCACCAATCTTGGTATTTGCCAATTGGAAAAAGGAGTTTCAGGTACATGTGGATGCTTCTTTCATTGTGCTAGGTGCAGTCTAACTCAGGCAGGCGAAGGAGAAATGGACCACCGTATAGCCTTCGCTAACAAGAAGTTATCAAAGGTTGAGAAAAATTATTCAACCACTGAGTGTGAAGGGTTGGTCATGGTCTACGCGTTGCAAAAATTCAGGCATTATCTCTTGGGAGGGAATTTCAAGATGTACACAGATCATTCTACCTTAAAATACCTGGTCAACAAGCTTGTGTTGGGGGGAAAGATTTCTAGATGGTTGTTATTATTTCAGGAGTATGACTTTGAAGTCATTGTGAAGCGAGGAGGTGGAATGCTAGCCCTGAACATCTGTCACGAATTGAAACAGACAAAGAACCCAATAATTTGAAGGAAGGGTTTCCCGATGTGCAACTCTTTGCATCACATGTAGCTGATAACCATTTTGCTGATATTATTCACTTCTTAACTACATGGATAGCGCCTGAAGGATATAGAAGTTAGCAGAAGAAAGAATTAGTAGTACGCACAGCCAATTTTTCAGTCATTGCGGGACATTTGTACAAGATGGATGCATATGAGATATTGCGGAGATATATGTCGGACTTTGGTCGTGATAGTATCCTCACTGAGGCTCATGGAGGAGTTGCGGGAGGCCATTATGTAGATAAATCAATTGCGTAGAAGATTATGTGCGCAGGTTTATTGTGGCCAACTTTGCACAAGGATTCCAAAGCATACTGTAAGGCGTGCGATGCATGTCAAAGGACTAGCAAACCATTGCGAAGGGATGAGCTACCGCTACATCCTTAGGTATCTTTACAGGCATTTGAGAAGTGGGCAACTGATTTTATCGGACCAATTCAGCGACTTGGAAAGAAAACGAGCATGCGCTACATTATCAATGCGACAAAATATTTAACCATATGGGAGGAAGCACAACCAGTAAAGGATTGTACAAGGGCTACGATAAAAAAATTCGTGTTTGAACATGTCCTAAGAAGGTTTGGATGCCCGAAGTTTTTGATGAGTGAAAGAGGTATGTACTTTCTGAATGAAACAATTAGCATGCTAACAGAGGAATTCCAGGTCTACCATCAAAAGGGTACAGCATATCACCCATAGGCAAATGGGACAGTTGAAGATTTTAAATTTTTTTTGGAGAACATGCTGACAAAGATCTGTAACACACAACAGAATGATTCGGATTTGTGCGTACCTACAGTGCTATGGGCCTATAGGACAATCTGTAAGAGGCTGACAAGACAAATGTCGTTCATATTAGTTTATGTGGTTGAAGTAGTATTGCCTATGGAATATATTGTGCCGAGTCTACACATAGTAGCTTTGACGGATATGGCAGATCGCGAAGCCTTGGAAGAACGACTCACACAGCTCATGGAGCTAGAGGAGGACCGATTTTTGGCTGAATTCCACCAACAAATACAGAAGGAACGCAGAAAATCATGGCATGATCACCATATAAAGAGTCACATATTCAAGGTAAATGATCTTGTGTTGTTATATGATAGAAGTTCACTAAATTTCCAAGTAAATTTCAGATGCATTGGTTAGGACCATATATTGTCAAGGAAATTACATATGGTGGCATAGTTCGGGTCACAAAGCTGAATGGGGAGCCCTTCCCGGGAAAAGTGACTGGGAGCAGGCTGAAGCTATATACGGGGGATCTTGTGCAATGACTATATGGCAACAAGACAATCTTAGAGCTCCAGGAAGTTGCAAGGGAGTGCGAGACTATAAACTACACTGCCCGGTTTGGAGGACAAGGTAGCGAGCAGGCTATGCGAAGA
Organism: Pinus tabuliformis; assembly: GCA_031772625.1. NCBI lineage: Eukaryota > Viridiplantae > Streptophyta > Pinopsida > Pinales > Pinaceae > Pinus > Pinus tabuliformis. The sequence goes on from CM062804.1 coordinate 1,260,657,771, forward strand.
TGGACAAGGATGCACCAGATGATGTTGCGTGAGAGGGAAAGGTATCGTGAAACCCAACAAGAAAATTACCGTTGGAGTTACTATTCATGATGGGATGACCAGAAAGTGGTTAAGAGGAGCGGGGAGGCAGAAATTAAGGAAAATATCTTTGAAGATCTGCCACCAAAGCAACATTTATTATCATAATTTGGGGGGAACGGTCAGATTTGAATTCAAATCCCCCTATAAATTGAGCATGTTGGTCCAGCAGAGAACACTTTGCATTCTAAGAATTGTTGGAGCCTTTTGTTGTTTGACACATATGAGCCGAGCGTTCTGGGAAGAATTTTTGTCATGCACCTCATTCGAAAACTGTTCAGAAGCAACCTGAGAGCTATTCATTAAAATAATTCTTGGCACTAACCTCGTCGAAGCTATGAGTTTAGGTTCTGTTGTTTCGTACATGCCAGGATCAGAAGTTTCAGGTATGAAAGTTCTGGCCTCTGTGCCTACGGCACCAAGATCACCTCAACCGAGACCCACCACTACAAAAGAAAAAACCCACTGCAAAGGTGAAACAATCCAAAAAGGACAAACATAAGAAGTTCGTGCCAGTGCGAATGTCGTCGAGAAAGAATCTGGAGGTGCAGCAGAAGCAGAAAAAGGGTAAATAGCAGAAGTAAGCAGTGGACCTAGAAGATGAAGAATTCTAGGGTATCAAGGATGTCGACACCGAGGGGGTGGAGCCTATGACAAGGTTGTCTAAATATATCCTTCCACAAGAAGGGAAAAACTAAAGTAACGGAGGATCCTGATTCCGAGAAATTTTTAATTTTGACACCTTTGCTACCTGAGTAGGTCGCGTTCGAAGGTCCTTGGCTAGCGCACTTTCCATTACTTAAGATGGAGGATTGGTACCTCGCGGACCATGAAAGGTTTCCGCACTTGGCGACTCATAAGTATATGCAAGAATTCTACTATGCTGACACGGGGGTTATAATGTTGGAGCCCATGAAGTGGGTCCGCAATGTTGAGCAGTCAGGATTTCTCAATCTGTTGTCAATGCTACATTATCATTACTCCAGCATCAACACAATATGTGTGCCCCAGCTCCTTGCACTTGTGCATGATGGGTACCTATGGCTAGGTGAGCCTATCCCCATCATAGAAATGTTGATCCACAGGATCACAAGGTTTCCATACAAAGCGACAAACCCTGTCAGAAAGTTTGGCGGAAAAACCAGAGAAACAGAATAAGAAGATAGGATGAAGAAGGAATTTGATCTGATCAAAAAGTCATGAGGATACTCTATCACATCAGTCTCAGACCCGACAAACAGTTGGCTGTCTAGATTCTTGCTGGAAAGTTAATGAGAAAATTTCGCGCGGATGAAGTTTTGGCGTCGGTCATATCGCTCCCATCTCAATGCACAAAGGGTGTACAATACAACTAGGCCAAGTATCTTTGTTAGGAGTTCCTCATGAACTACTGAGAGGCCCATGAGGATAGAAAGTCATTTCATTATGCCTGGCTGTAGTTGTCGATCGTTATAGTTGCTTGGAAGTTACTAGAGGATAGCCAGTTTCCTCCACACAAAGAAGAATTTCCCAAGGCAACACAATTTGCCTCGTTGTGGGCCACAAAAGACCTAGAGTGTATTAAGGAAACAAAGATCTTTTTGGTTTTGATGGATATGGACCTTCACATGGTGGTTAATCAGCAGCCATGATTATCTCCCACCTTGTTCGTGTAGCTATCGTTCTATGTAGAATTGAAAGCCGATTTCCATAGGATCTTGATTAAGGCACGCAGAACCCTGAACAGAAATGGCACCAGTTGCCTTATATGGTGATGGACATAGATATATAGGAAGTTGTGGGGCTTTGGCCTCTCGAATGGTGCGTGGCTACAGAATTATATGTAGGAACAAGCATAGGTGCATAAAGCTATGCTGCACAAAAGCGAAAGGATTCTGCTCAAAAGGATGCGCACGCAATGACATAACAAAGGAAGATGGAAGTTGCAGAGGAGACTCTAATGGAAAAATAAAACGTTGCTAAAGCACAGGCGGAAAATGAGCAGCAGGAGTCACAGAAAGATGAAAAATCAGCCTCACCAGAAACAAAGGAACAAGAGCTGTCAGACCAGGGTAGAGGTGGTGACGAGGGGCAGAGCACCCCGTTCCTTCTAAAGAAATGAGAGAAGGAACAGAATGGAGGATCGCGAAAGAAGCAAAAATCTGATATGAAAACACATGTTGATCCAATGATATTGACAGAAGGCGATGTCGACGAGATCAGAGATAAAGTGCGGGATACAACAAAAAAGGTGTTGCCGCAGTTTGAACAACACAACATGAAGACATTGGGGAGCGTCAAAAAGGATCTGCGCGAGATGCAGATCCAGATGAACAGGACTCAGGTGGATATAAAAAAGGTGAGCAACGCACAAGTGAGCGTGACATAGGACCATAGAACTATCATGGAGATCGAATGACCTCTAGATCTTAGAGTATTTCCTTTACCAGAGGGGTTGGTCTGTGTGGAATCAAACGAGGACCGCACGGTACTCCACGCAGTAAAAGATATGGGACTTAACCTTGCCACACTGCTGCTCGAATCTCTTCATGCGCTACATTAGGGGGTCTTTGACGAGTTGAAAATTAGAGAGCAGTGCGCACTCACTTCTGTCAGTGAGTTTAAAGTAAATAATGAGAAGCTCTTCGCAGAAAAAACTCAGGCATTGAAGGACCACGAGGAGTTGTGGACATAGTGCCAGAACCTGGTCACAACAATTGAGCAGGCCTTCAAGTTCATGCCTGAGCTGAATATACCCGAAGATGCAGAGGCCTCTACTAAAGTGAGGAAATTGGTTGCCCCAGTGCACGCGTCAAAGGAAAAGGTTGAGAAGGTGACTTTCGATCTGTGGATGCAAATAGCTTAGCTGCAATTGAAGTTGCAGCCGACCACACTGCTGGAGGTTTGGGAACAAAGAGGAGTAGCGATAAAAGAATCCATGGCCCAACTAGATGTCACAGTACAAGGATGCGACCATCTCTTCATTCAGGCAATGGGCCTATGGGATACACTGTAGGAGGATCCTATGTTGCAGAAGTTGAACATAGAAATAAGGGAAGCACAAGAGCAGTACGATGAGATCAGTACAACTGCATGGACGTTGGCACCAATCTAGTGCTTTGCATGCTTGCAGGAAGGCAAGACAAAATTGATGCAGATCCAAGAGTTGCAGAAAAAGCAGTCCTTGCTCAGAGCCCGACTTGAGCCTTGGATAGAGGAAGCCTGCTAGTTTTTATAGAACATTCATGAGAAGCTAAAGGTAATGCAACAAACATAGAGGACTACGCAACTAGTAGTAGAGGGGCTAACCATAGAGAAATTGGTCCAGGAAGTACAACAAGCAGTCGAATAGAGTACCGCGGAGCTTGAAGAGTTGACCAAGGCATTCAATGAACTATGCCCAAAAGTGGAACAACCAGCTGAGTGACTCGAGGGTGAGTCATGATCTTTGTGTTGGGAGCCTGTTGGGATGGGGTCCCTTGGGTCAATTTGGGGTTATTTAACCCAAACTTTGTACACAATTTTGTAAAAGATGTAAAGTCTCCGTGGTATGTGGATGCAAAGCGTGTAGATGAATAAGAGTCAAAGGGGCTTAGCCCCCTATTTTGGGTAAAGTTTTGAGTCAGTTTTGAGATTCACCCATGGTACGTGGACCATGGATTTCTATTGAAAAGTATATAAATAGTTGAGTCTTAGCGAATCTTAGTAGGACATGTTTTGATAGAGAATTGGGTACATTGAAGAGTTTTGTTGTCTTGGGCAACAGCTAAGGCAGGAAGGATCTGCTTCTTGCACTTAGATAGAGAAGGGCAGGCTCCTGCAACTGAGTGAGCAGGAGGCCCGGGTAGAGTCCACAGGCCCTGTAGCTGTGTGCGCAGGGTAAGAAGAGTCTGTAATCAGTGAATTGAAGATCAATAAAGATAGTTTTCCGAAGAATTACTGAGTATTTCCGTTTGTATCTATTTATGTTATATGTTGCCGATGAATGACATGTTTTATGAAATAATGATTGAATGCTACGAAAATTACTAAATCTATCTTAATAATGTATGAAATGAATTCTTAGCCACTTCTACGAAGTTTCAAATCATTTCTCTTATTGTTTCTGATGAATGAAGTAGATCTACGCGAACTCCAATATAGGATTACTTTTTGATGCGCATAGGTAGGTAAATAGACTGTTTAAGGTTTGTAAGGATTGATCGTGGACCTTCACGAAGGTACGAAGGCTGATTTAACTAAGTTACAGTAACAAGCCCTAGAAGTCTATCGATCTTCTCGGAGGCAGATCCAAGGCGCTGGAAGACATCACACTAGTCTCTGGATGCGGAAACTTGGTTCTTGCATCCCCTAATACTACTTTGGGTGAGACTGCAGCCTGTGCTACATGGGTTCTTGCCGAAAGGGCTAGTAGTGTAGGGTTTTGTTGGTTGGCACAACTAACTCTTAACCTGGGTCAGGACCCCCTAAGCCAACAAGGTGGAAAACAAGAATCTTGGGCTTCAAATACTTGGTTCTAGGTCTGTTAGATAAAGAGGTGATGGTTTGTTTATGTTTAACATGTCTGAATGCAATAGGAATAAGGTCAAGTGTAGCCTATTTAGAAGGCTCAAGGGCTGCTAAAATAACTTTTTGTAGGTTCAAGGTGAATAGAGGGTGAGGCTTCTCTAAGATGTTCCATGGGGGAATGGAGGTCTTTTCGTTTTGCTGTAGTGATCCTGTTTTCTTTGTACTTCTAGTCACCCTTCAAGTGATAATAGGATGCCTTTTTACTCTGTTAATTTTCTTGGGGTTTTCCCCACATGGTTCAATTTTAAACAAACTGTCATCACTATTATTCTTCTCCTAATGCTCAATTTCTTTCTCAATACTACCCTCCTCAATTACTTCTCTGTTAAAAATTCTAGGTATTCTTCTTCGAAACTAAGGTTGAGCATTGAATCTATTTCTAGCAAGAAAAAGTTCCCTTTTGTCTTCCCTTCTCCCAAGTTGTTCTCTAAATTTTTTTTAATGAAACCACGATGATACATTGTGTTTTACATTCTTAGGGTTATTATGTACCATTATTTCCGTATGAATTAAACTCTTATGCAAATTGAAAGGAAAAACTACAAGTTCACCAACTTCAAAATGAAGTATTATCGTGATTCACTATTGAAAGGTTATGGCTAACCTTCCCTTCAAAATAATATAATTATGTATGAAAAATGGAATTTCTTTCCACTTATTTAAGATCCATGATCTCAAGAACCCTTTTCCCAAGTCCGGATTCAAATATTTGTAGCATAAAACCCATCTCCATGCCACCTTCTCAACTTGTTTATTTTTAAACTACCAGTCACCAGTTTGAGGGAATCCACTAGCTTGGGCCAATAACTCTTATGAGAAAACCATGAAAGTATCCCCAATGCGATAAATATTCCCATCCAAACCCTATATGAAATCCTAAGTGACAACACTTCCATACCCATATAATTTTTGGATGAATGGAAATCACCCTACATCTCTTAGCATTGGCTTACATCTAATGTATTTAGGGTATCCTTCCAAGAAAATAATAAACAAAGTTTCTTTCCTTACTAATCCAAATTTTCCCATGCTGACTTAACAGAGTAAATTCAAACGTTATTTTCCTCCCAATGGTTTACGACTAGTAAGTAAGTGAGATTTGGACTTGAATTGAGAATGGGAAAATCAAGTTTGAATGGGAAATTAGGTTTGAACAAGGGGATGCATTCCAATGTTTATTTATTAGATTACTAAAGGGAGATACAACATTAAATGATCATGCATGTAGGTCACATCGATCCATAATGGGTGTTTATTTGATGAGGTGTTGGAACCAATGATGATGCAACTTGACGCGGTAAGGGTGATATGATAGGGAACATTGGATAGTGTGGTGAAGAAAAGTAACATATACAGATTATAGCCAAGGTATTTTGCATATAAATTCCATGTCTTAACATTCTAAAATAACTTAATCACACATGTTTGCCTTAGGTTTTACCTTGTGGTTAAAACATAATGCAAAAGTACTCCAAAATTCAACTTTGAAACTTGTAGACCATGGGAATGTTGAGGTTGAAAATCATGAGAATAACAAGAATATTAAATGCTAAGGTGTTGATAGTATTGAACAATTCAAAATGTTGAGACTGTTGACCAAACACTTATGAGATAGGTGCACGTGCATTTTTCAAAAATAAGGAATGGTCATTTGTTGAGTTTTTTAACCAAAGTGGACTCTTGCTGAAGAAGACATAAAGAATGGAGGAAGAAGAGGAATACCCTAAAGTCATATAGTGGCTCCAAACCTTCATGTGATGACCATATGCTTGTTGAAGAAATCAAGAGCTACAAATTGGTTTGAACTAGTGATCCAAACTTAAATAGGAACACAAGAAATTGCATATATAACCATAAATACATAAATGCAACAGAAATAACACTTCATTTCATTAATATTAGAATAATGAAATATGCTTACAAACAAAATGAAAATAAATTGGCTCGCGCCATGGTATCTTATCTCTGAGAAGAGATTTGGCATCTACATGCCTCTAAACTGTGTTACAATGAGGCTGCAAGGTCTATTCATTATTGAGAAACAATGGAAAACCCTAAACAACAAGAAGCCTAACCATAGGAGATGAAGCGCCAAAACTGTGGACCTCGTTTGGGTAAATTGGTACTTCAATTTCTCGCAGTTGTAAATTTGGCATACAGTCTTTGTTACACTATCATAAAACCTTATTTCAAATATCTCAAAGAGTATGTTGAAAACAAACTGGAAAACATATTTGGAACTTTTTTGATCTTTCTAGTTTCCCTAAAAACATCGTTTAGGGCCTCAGAACGGCTCGAGAAGTTTAGGACCCGGAAAACTACCAAAAATAGTAAATTGTGCTACAATTAAAGAAACTAAAAAAAGGAAAGGAATGGTGTTGGGAGCCCATGTGGAATAGGAGGGTGGCCACCAATATCCACCTAAATCAGTACTCCCCCATTAGGAAGCAATGGTCCCCATTGCGTTGAGTGCCTCCATGAGATGGGGAAACTTCTGCTAAACTTGGTCCCTGGTGAGCCACTTTCCTTGGTGCAGGAGTTGGTTAGCTTTGAAAACCTGATATAGTTGGATATTTTTTTGCTGAATGTTCTTGATGTGTGTCCATGGTCTGATCAATTGTGGCCTGTTCCATGAAGTATAGGTTTAACTATGTTGGTGTGAGTTGTTCTGCAATGTCGGATGTGTCCAGCAATGGTGGAAATTATGGTCGAGAGTGGTCTACATTGAACACTGGGTACAGACCAAGGAACGATGGAATGTTGAGCTTGAAGGAATTGTCCCCTACAGCCTTGGTGATTGCGTATGGCCTGTATCAGAGTGGGTAGAGCTTGTGATGGGGTCCAGCAAGACACTCCTTCTGAAAATGTAGCCAAACTTTCTCACCCACCTGGAACTTGTGCGGCACCCGATGTTGATCATGACACTTCTTTTACTTAACATTAGATTTGTTGCAATATATCATGGACCTACTAGCAGATTCATTGAATGCACTCAATGAATTTATTAGCCCTGTCGGCTTCGAACTAAACATGAGCCGAATCGGTATGGCCACATCAATGGGACATAATGGATGAAATCCCAGCCCTACTTGAAAGGGGTTGTGACTTGTTGAGTTGTGGAGAGCTCTATTGTAGCTGTGTTGGACATAGGGGAGGCTTTCATCCCATGTGTGTCGATGCTTCAAGTTGTACATGTGCAAAATGTGTGTGATCATCCCGTTGACGACTTCTATTTGACAATCAGTTTGGGGATGGAAAGTCGTGGATTTAGTTAGTTTGGTATCCAACATTGACGAGAGACTTGATCAAAATGCACTTAGGAATATTTTGTCCCGATCAAAGACAATTAAATGTGGGGTCCAAAAGTGTACCCACACTCACTCAAATAAGATCTTAGCAGTGGCCTTTGTTGTGGCACTCTTATTGTAGGCTGCCATAATTGCCATCTTAGAGAATTTGTTGACGACCATGAAAATGAAGTCATTGTCGTGCTTATTAGAAGGAATACCTGACATGTAATCCATGGAGATAGATTCCCAAGGTCGACTAGGGGTAGGAAGAGGAGTATATAGGCCTTTCTTCTTGATGGTTGGTTTGGCAATGGAGTAGGTAGTGCAGGATTTAATGTACCTCCCAACATCCGAACAAAGGTTCAGCTAATAAAATACTTCTGCAGTGTTGCCATTGTTTTCTCTACCTCGAAATGTCTAGTGACCTGACAATAGTGCACCTCCTAAATCATCTTGGCACACTCGCTTGAAGGAACACAAATGTGTCCCAAGTGGCATAGCCTTGCATCGTGGAGGTGAAAATTCGGAACTTTCTTACCTTCCAGGAGTGTCTGGTATGTGCTGCCAAATTCTCGATTTCTTTCGTAAAGATGTGGCTAGCCCGAAGTGTAGTTCCCACAGGAGTCGAGAAAATTGATCAGTGCCATGACTAGTGGTCATCTAAGGCAGCCTCAAACATTATTGGTGCTTCTCTTCTTCTACTTAATGTTCAAATGGAATTTTTGCAGGTATGTGGACCATTTCTGATGTCAATCATTCTGCAACTTCCATTATGTCTGTATGAACTACAGGGGTCAGCAGTCTGTCTAGATGACCATTTCCTTCCCCATAATGTAATGCTTCCATTGATGACATGCCTACACAATGGAATAAATTTCTTTGTCGTAAGTGGGATACTTTTGGACTATGTCTGAAAGTGTCTCACTATGGTATGTCACTGGATACCCCTGTTGAGTAAGAACTGCACCAATAACATAGTTGGAGGTGTTTGTCTCAATCTCAAATGGTTGCTGCAGGTCTGGTAATGCGAGCATTGGTGTAGAGATGAGGCGATGCTTTAACTCAGAAAACACCTTCTATTGGATTTCAGACCAAAACAGTTTTGCTTTCACTCCGCCCTTGGTGACTTGACTTAAAGGCCAGGTGATATGAGAGAACCCCAACACGAACTTGCGGTAGAAATTGGAAAGACCCATAAACTTGCATAGCTCTGTTAGAGTGGTCGGAACTGACCAATCCCGAATGACTTGTATCTTGGCTAGGTCCACATGCACACTGAGCTCATCATTGATGTACCCCAGATATTGAACCTGGGTCATGTCAAAAGTGCATTTCTCCAAATTGGCACACAACTTGTGTTGTCGGAGGATTTGAAGGACCTATCGAATATGGTGGAGGTGCTCTTCCCAATTCTAGCTGAAGATCAAGATGTCATCTAAATACACCACCACAGATGCATTGGTGAAGGGTCGAAAAATGTCGTCCATCAATCTCATGAACATTGCAGGGGTTTTCGTCCTCCTGAAAGGCATGAACAACCATTCGAAAAGGCCCTCCTTGGATTTTAAGGTTGTCTTCCACACATCGGAGGGTTCAATAGGCACCTGGTGATAACCGGACTTCAAGTGAATCTTGTTGAAACATTTACACCCCTTAAGCTGCTCTAGAAGGTCATCAATCTATGGAATTGGGTACCTATTCCAGATAATGATCTTGTTTTGCACCCGATAGTTAATACAAAGTCTCCAGGTACCATCCTTCTTCTGTAGCAATACAAACGAGCTCCCACAGGGTGATGAGCTTGGCCTAATGTGCCATTTCTACAACGACTCCTGAATATGCCTCTTGATCTCATCGTTCTCTAGAACAGAACATCGATAGATCGGTCCACTGGGTAGCGGCATGCCTGGGGTCAGATCGATGGAGTGCTTGACCTGAAAATGCATAGGTACTCATGTAGGTAAGGCGAAAATGTCTTTATACTCCTCCATAACCCTATCCATCCACTTCTGCTGTGAGAATGAGCCTTGTCTAGAAGTCCTGGCCAAAACCTTTTTCTTTCCTTGAGGGCAAATAGTAAGGAAAACAAATTTCCGGGTCTGGGAAATGATCTTACTGCATTGCTTTGTAGTTATCAAAGAGATGGGAGTAGGTGGGGCTACCTCCCGTATCTTGTACAACTTATTTCCCAAAGAAATAATCATAGATCGAGGTCTAGAGTCATATACAACATGTCTCTTCCACAAGTATGGTTTTCTAAATAATACATCAAAAAATTCAAGAGGAAAAACATCACATAGTACCTCATCCATGAAGGGCTTGATGTTGTAGGGAAGGTGACACTGTTGGTTGATGCGGAGATCATTTCCTTGGTGAAGCCACCCAATGGTCTACAATTACGAATGAGCTATGGTTGGTAGGCCTAGCCGCTTCATGACCTCTGCTGAAATGAGTTTATTTTGGCTCTCGCTGTCGATAATGAACTATAGTGGAGAACCATCACCCACAGCTATGAGTGGAAGAGGAATTCCCCCTCCTCTGGATCTTCAGGCTCATTCTTCTATATTCTAGTGGTGGCCACAGTGGCATTGGCTCCGCGTTAATGATCTACTTCCCTTTGTCATTCCCCTTGTGAGGTTGTGACTCTGATTCGGAACATGCATCTAATTCAAAAGCCTTCAGCTCAGCCACTAGTGACTGCTTGGCTCGACACTCACTTGTCTTGTGAGTGGAGATCTTATGGAACTCGCATCATTCTCTCGTGTCCTTCTTTGTCTTCGTGGTGCTATTATTTTATTGCGGCTTCGGCAGGTTGTCCTAGGCTGCCCCGCCTTGGCTTTGGCCTTTTCTCTGTAGTTTGGGGGTGCCTTTTCCTTGCTTCAGATTCGTAGATCCAAAGCCTCTCTTCTTCTGTTTAAAATTTTGTTCAATCTTGATAGAGTATCAGTGTGTCATGCCGAGCAAGGAAATGTCCATGAACTCCATCTCGTCCTGGATGTACTTATGTAGACAACTGCGGTACTTGAGTGCCAAATACCACTTAGAATCCTTGATACCTAACTTAGTGCGAAGGGTATAGAAAATATTTACAAACTTCGGCAGATCTTGGTCTCTTCCCTGCCGTACGTGGTCCACTTTATGTATTTATCTTCATAACTTCCGATAAGGGAATATTGTTCTTTGAGGGCATCTCAGAAAGAATCCCAAGTGGGTGTGGCTGAAAGGAGTGAGGATTCCCTCTCTTCCTTTTGTTCACAGTAGGTTTCCCCCCAATCCTTGACGTGTGGGGAGGCTTTGAGAAGTGCAAAAGTAATATGTTCCCAATTGGAAAAGTCATGAAGTGAAAAATATCCTTCCAATAGATTCAACCATTTATCTACATCATCTACATATATTTGGCCCTCAAATATGGGAATATCGAATTTAAATTGTACCTTACAAGGAGGGACGCCTCCAGAGTGGCTGTTGGATGAAGATGCGTCACCTTTGGGTAGCCGTTGAAGAATCTAGGCAAAGTTATCCAACATCGCATTCCTTTGTTGCTCGAGGGATTCCTCGAGCAATATTTTGAAGGGATCTGCTGCCCCCTTGTCTTTCTTTTCTTCCACCATGGGAGGCCATCAGGGTTTGTGAGGCTGATCTTGCAAAGGTTAAACCAAATTGATCCCTAACTCCTTATACCCTAACCTCGTTGGGGACATGCAAAGAAAAATAGAGAAAGAGCAGACTATTATGATACCAATAATCCAAACTTAAACACAAACACAAAAAATTACAGATATAACCATAAATACAAAAATGCAACATAGATAACACTTAATTTCATTAATATCAAAATATTGAAATATGCTTACAAACATAATAGAAATAAATTGGCTGGGGCGATGGCAACTTATCTCTGAGAAGAGATATGGTGCCTACATGCCTCTGAACTATGTTACAATGAGGCTCCAAGGCCTATTTTCCATTGAGAAATAATGGAAAGCCCTAAACATCTAGAAACATAACCTTGGGAGATGAAGCGCCAAAAATATGGGCCTCGTTTGGGTAAATTGGTACACCAATTTCCCAGGGTTGTAACTTTGGCATATAATCTTCGTTTGGCTATCATTATACCTAGTTTAAAAGATCTCGCAGAGTAAAACAAACAACAATTGGTTATTGAATTTGGGAAATTTTTGTTCTCTCTGTTTTCACTAAAAACATCGTTTAGGGCCTCAAAACGGCTCTAGAAGTGCAGGACTCGAAAAACTGCCAAAAATAGTAAACTGGTAAAATTAAGGAAACTAAAAAACTGAAATAGATAGTTTTGGGGGTCCAAGTGGAATAGGGAGTTGGACACCAATATCTACTTGGATCAGTGCTCCCCCCTTAAGAAGCAATGGTCCCCATTGCGTTAAGTGCCTCCATGAGATGGGGAAACTTCTGCTGAACTTGGTCCCTGGTGAGCCACTTTCCTTGGTGCAGGAGTTGGCTAGCTTTGACAACCCGATACAGTTGGATCTTCTGCTGGAGAGTTTTCTTGATCTGTGTGTCCATGATCTGATCAGTTGTGGCTTGTTCCATGTAGTTTGGGTTTAGCTCTATTGGTGTGATTTGTTCTGCAATGTCAGATGTGTCCAGAAATGGTGGAAAGTATGGTCGAAGGTGGTCTACATTGAACACAAGGTGCAGAACAAGGAATGACAGAATGCAGAGCTCAAAGGAATTGTCCCCTACAGCCTTGGTGATGGTGTATGGCCCATACTAGAGTGAGCAAATCTTGCGATGGGGTCCAATGAGGTGCTTCTTCTGCAAATGTAACCAAACTTTGTCACCCACCTGGAACTTGTGCAGAACTTGATGCTGATCATGGCGTCGCTTGTACTTAGCATTGGATGTATACAATATATCATGGACCTATTGGCGAATGTGTTGAATGTGCTCAATGAGGCTATCAGTCTCCTCAGCTTTAGACTGGACATGAGGTGAATCTGCTTGAGAATATGCAAATGGTATGGCCACATCAATGGGACATAATGGTTGAAATCCTAGCACTACCTAAAAGGGGTTGTGGCATGTTGAGTTGTGGAGAGCTCTATTGTACCTATATTGGACATAGGGGAGGCTTTCATACCATGTATGTGGATGCTTCGAGTTGTACATGCGTAGAATGTGTATGATCATCATGTTCATGACTTCTGTTTGGACATCAGTATGGGGATGGATAATCGTGGACTTAGTGAGTCTGGTATCCAACATCGACCAGAGACTTGATCAAAATGCACTTAGGAATATGTTGTCCCAATTATATATAATGGATGTGGGACCTGAAAGTGTACGCACACTCGCTCAAAGAAGAGCTTTGCAATGGCCTCTGCCGTGATACCCTTATTATAGGCTACCATAATGGTCATCTTAGAGAATCTGATGACGACCATGAAAACACAGTCGTTGTCGTGCTTAGTAGAAGGAAGGCCCTACATGTAATCGATGGAGATAGATTCCCAAGGTCGACTAGGAGTAGGTAGAGGAGTATATAGGCCTTTCTTCTTGATATATGGTTTGGAAATGGTGTAGGAAGTGTAAGATTTAATGTACCTCCCAACATCCCAATGAAGGTTCAACCAATAAAAATACTTCTGTAGTATTGCCACTGTTTTCTCTACTTTGAAATGTCTAGTGACCTAAATGTAGTGCACCTCCCAAATGATCTTGGCACACTCGCTTGAAGGAACATGTATGTGTCCAAAGTGGAATAATAGTGCATCTTGGAGGTGAAAATTTAGAACTTTCTTACCTTTGAGGAGTGTTTGGTATGTACTGCTGAATTATGGATCGCTCTTGTAAAGATGCAGCCACCCCGATGTCTCGTGCCCATAGGAGTTGAGCACATTGATCAGTGCCATGACTGGTGGTCGGTTGAGGCAGTCTGCAACATTATTGGTGATTCCCTTCTTGTACTTAATGTTCAAATGGAATTGTTGCAGGTATGTGGACCATTTCTGATGGCAATTGTTATGCAACTTCCCTTGTGTCTATATGAACTATAGGGGTCAGTGGTCTTTGTTGATGATCATTGCCTTCCCCGGAATGTAATGATTCCATTGATGACATGTATGCAAAATGGAATACATTTCTTTGTCATCAGTTGGATACTTTCGAGTTGTGTCTAAGAGTTTCTCATTGTGTTAATCCATTGGATGCCCCTATTAAGTAAGAACTACAACAATACCATAGTCAGAGGCATCTGTCTCAATCTCAAATAGTTGTTGCAGGTCTAGTAGTGTGAGCATTAGTCTAGAGTAGAGGCGATGCTTCAACTCGAAAAACACCTTCTATTGTGTTTCAGACCAAAAAAAAATTGCTTTTGCTCTGCCCTTGGTGACTTGACTTAAAGGCCAAGTGATATGAGAGAACCCCATCACGAACTTGCAGTAGAAATTGGCAGGACCTGGAAAGCTGCAGAGCTCTGTTAGAGTGGTTGGGGCTAGCCAATATCAAATGACTTGTATCTTGGCTAGGTCAGCATGGACACCCTACTCATCAATGATGTACCCCAGATATTGAACCTAGGTCATTCCAAAAGTGCATTTCTCCAAATTTTCACACACCTTGTGTTGTCGCAGGGTTTGAAGGACCTGTTGAATATGGTGGAGGTGCTCTTCCCAACTCTAGCTAAAGATCAATATGTCATCTAAATACACCACCACGAATGCATTGGTGAAGGGTCGCAAGATGTCATCCATCAATCTCATGAAGGTTCGGGGATATTCATAACCCGAAAGGCATGGCCAACCATTTGAAAAGGCCCTCCTTGGATTCGAAGGTAGTCTTCCACACATCAGAGGGTTCAATAAGCACCTAGTGATAACCAGACTTCGAGTGAATCTTATTGAAATATTTGGCCCCCTTAAGCTGGTCCTGAAGGTCATCAATCCATGGGATTCGGTAAATATTCCAGATAGTGTTGTTTAGCACCTAATAGTTAATACAGAGTCTCCAAGTCCCATCCTTATTCTATACCAATACAATCGGGCTCCCACAGGGTGATGAGCTTGGCTTGATGTGCCCTTTCTATAACAACTTCTGAATCTATCTCTTGATCTCATTGCTCTCCAAAACAAAGCGTCGATAGATCGATCCATTAGATAGCAGTGTGCTCAGGGTCAGATCGATGGATTGCTTGACCTAACAATGCATAGGTACCCCTGTAGGTGAGGCGAAAATGTCCCTATACTCCTCCACAACCTTGTCCATCTGCTGCTGTTGTGCAGAGGAGCTTTGTCTAGAAGTCGTGGCCACACCTTGTTCTTTCCCCGAGGGTGAATCATAAGGAAAACAAATTTCCTGGTCTGGGAAATGATACTACATTACTTTGGAGTGATTAAAGAGATGGCGGTAGGCGGGGCTACCTCTGGTATCTTGTACAACTTATTTCCAAAAGTAATAATCATAGATTGAGGTCTAGACTCATATACATCATGTCGCTTCCACAACTATGGTTGTCCTAATAATACATCACAAAATTCAAGAGGAGAAACATCACATAATATCTCATATGTGAAGGGCTTGATGCTGTAGGGAAGGCGGCACAGCTGGCTAACGTGGAGATCTTGTCCTTGGTGAAGCCACCCGATGGTGTATGACTATGGATGTATTATCATCGGTAGGCCCAGTTGCTTCCTGACCTTTTCTTGAATGAGGATATTTTGGCTCCCGCTGTTGATAATGAACTACAACGAAGAACCTTTCACCCACATATTTGAGTGGAAGAGGTGTTTCCCCTCCTCTAGATCTTCAGGCTCATTCTTCTTGACTTTTGTGGTGGCCACGGTGGCCCTAGTCTCCACATCAATGGTATGCTTCCCTTTGTCCTTCGCCTTGTCAGTTTTTTACTCAAAGTAGGAACATGCAGCTGATTCAGAGGCCTTTAGCTCGGTTACCAGTGACTTCTTGGCTAGACACTCACTTGTGTCGTGACTGGAGCTCTTATGGAACTCACACCATTTCCCTGTGCCCTTCTTTATCTTCGTGTTGTTTTTATTTGCTTGCGGCTTCGAAAGGCTGTCATGGGTCACCTCACCTTGGATTTGGCCTTTGCTCTATGGTTTGGGGGTGCCTTTTCCTTGCTTCAGTTTCACATATCCAAAGTCTCACTTGTTCTGTTTAAACTTTTGCTCAATTTTGACAACGTATCAGTATGTCATGCCGAGCGAGGAGATGTCTAGGAACTCAATCTCATCCTAGATGTACTTGTGTAGACAACCACAGTACTTGAGTACCAAATGCCACTCATAATCCTTTATACCCAACTTAGTGTAGAGGGTATGGAAAATATTTGTGAACCCTGACAGATATTTGTCCCTTCCATGTCGTAGTATTGTCCACTTTATGTATTTATCTTCATAGCTCCCAATAGGGTAATATTGTTCCTTGATGGCGTCTCATAAAGAATCCCAAGTGGGTGTGCCTAAAAAGAGTGAGGATTCCCTTTCATCCTTTTGTTCACAGTAGGTTTCCCACCAGTCCTTGATGTGTGGGGTGGCTTTGAGAAGTGCAAAAGTAGTCTTTTCTCGATTGGAAAAGTCATGAACTGAAAAATATCCTTCCAACATATTCAACCATTTATCTATGGCGTATGCATCTATTTGACCCTGAAATATAGGAATATCGAAGTTAACTTGTACCTTAAGAGGAGTGGCGCCTCTAGAGTGGCTGCTGGATGAAGTTGTGTCCCCTGTGGGTAGCCGTCGAAGGATCTGGGCAAATTTATCCATCATCACGTTCCTTTTTCGCATGAGGGATTCCTCAAGAAATATTTTGAAAGGATATCCTGCCCCCTCATGTTTATTTTCTTCCGACATGGGAGGTTGTCGAGGTTTGTGAGGCTGGTCTTGCAAAGGTTCAACCATATTGAGCCCTAACTCCTTATACCCTGACCTCGTTGGGGACATGCAAAGAAAAACAGAGAAAGAGCAAACTGTTTTGATACCACTGATCCGAGCTTAAATAGGAACACAAACAATTACATATATAAGCACAAATACATAAATGCAACAAAAATAACACTTCATTTCATTAATACCAGAATACTGAAATATGCTTACAAATAGAATGGAAATAAACTGGCTCGGGAAATGGTACCTTATTACTGAGAAGATATGTGATGGCTACATGCCTCTGAATTGTGTAAAAATGAGGTTCCAAAGCTAATTTATTATTGAGAAACAATGGAAAACCCTAAACATCCAGAAACCTAACCCTAGGAGATGAAGCGCCAAAATTGTGGGCCCCATTTGGGTAAATTGGTACATCAATTTCCCAGGGTCGTAACTTTGGCATAAAATCTCCATTTGGTTATCATAATACCTATCATAATACATCATTTTGAATATCTCAAAGTATATGCCAAAAACAAATTGGCAAACCCATTTGGTGATTTACTAGTCTTTCCGTTTTCCCTAAAAACGTCGTTTAGGGCCTCAAAGCGGCTCTAAAAGTTTAGGACCCAAAAAATTGCGAAAAATAGTAAACTATGCTATAATTAAGGAAACTGAAAAACTGAAAGAGACTGTGTTGGGGGCCCAAGTGGAATAGGAGGGTGGACACCAATATCCACCTGGATCAACTGGCATGCTACAAATCATATTGTAATGATTATGTGTTCATGTAACTAGGGTTACAAGGTTATGTACTGGTTAAAGGAATGTCTATAGGTATATGAATAACACTTTTGATGCTTCCTTTGTCAATTCCCAAGAAAAATATTCTACCAATTGGTTCTCTAGAGGATCCAAAAATATTGCTAGTGACTAGTAAAAATGAAAAATTGAATGCTAAGAATAATCGTGTACGATCAATGGTAGAGGAAAAATAAAATCCATGACTCTCTTGTTGTGATTTTTCCTCAAAACAAAGCGATCACAGTGTTCATTATTGGTGTTGAAAAAATTATTTGACTTTTTACAAATCTATGAAAAGGAAATTGATGAAGATAAATCTAATGAAGAGGGGGTTGGCCAATGAAATAAATACATCAGAGGTGATTGCTAATTGGGTGATAAGATTACCCAGAATTGTTGTCTCAAGCTTTGTAACTATGAGGATTTTCATGACCTCAATTGACAATTAACTAAAGATTATTGTTAAGGATCTCAAGGACATAAAATCCCTATTTTTTAGACAAGAACCTTATACTTCTCTCATAACTAGTGGCTGTCTAGTCAATTTAACGTCTTAAATTTCTCTACATAAATTATCAATCCGGGTATCGTAAACTGATGAAGTGTGGTGCACTATATGTGCTTAGTTAACCTTTCTCTTACTTCGTTGTTTTATAGTTTATGTTGTTTTTGGGGTTTTGTTCTAAAATGCAATAATCAAATAATGAGAGAATGACTATGAGACCCAATATCCTTGCTACTTCAGCAAAATGACAAGATGATTCTATCACGTCATTAGTTCATTAAAAGGCTATGTGCATCACTAATCTACAATCAACTTGAAAGCAATTTACGTACAATAATATACATGTTAAAAAGAAAATAAAATGCAGTAATTCAAATTGTACATTAATATACATGAAAATCAGAAAAAGGAATACAAGAAATTAAAGTGACAACTATACAAGGCAGGGGCCCCCTACCAGCTATGAAATCAAATGCTTAAAGGAAAATAAAGACATCAAATAAAGGACTAATGACATCGGCCCAGTATCTCTGTTGCTGATTTAAAATGAAAATGAAATGTGAAATCTAAGTGACACTACATAAAGGAGACAAATCACACTACTTTAACCTTTTCTTAACCTTTTTGCCTTTCAGCTAGTTATGAACAAGTCAGCAATGTGAGTCTTAAAGCAAACTAAACCAAGCTGTACTATATGTGCTTAGTTAACCTTTCTCTTACTTCGTTGTTTTATAGTTTATGTTGTTTTTGGGGTTTTGTTCTAAAATGCAATAATCAAATAATGAGAGAATGACTATGAGACCCAGTATCCTTGCTACTTCAGCAAAATGACAAGATGATTCTATCACGCCATTAGTTCATTAAAAGGCTATGTGCATCACTAATCTACAATCAACTTGAAAGCAATTTATGTACAATAATATACATGTTAAAAAGAAAATAAAATGCAGTAATTCAAACTGTACATTAATATACATGAAAATCAGAAAAAGGAATACAAGAAATTAATGTGACAACTATACAAGGCAGGCCCCCCTACCACCTATGAAATCAAATGCTTAAAGGAAAATAAAGACATCAAATAAAGGACTAATGACATCGGCCCAGTATCTCTGTTGCTGATTTAAAATGAAAATGAAATGTGAAATCTAAGTGACACTACATAAAGGAGACAAATCACACTACTTTAACCTTTTCTTAACCTTTTTGCCTTTCAGCTAGTTATGAACAAGTCAGCAATGTGAGTCTTAAAACAAACTAAACCAAGCTGTACTATATGTGCTTAGTTAACCTTTCTCTTACTTCATTGTTTTATAGTTTATGTTGTTTTTGGGGTTTTGTTCTAAAATGCAATAATCAAATAATGAGAGAATGACTATGAGACCCAGTATCCTTGCTACTTCAGCAAAAGGACAAGATGATTCTATCACGTCATTAGTTCATTAAAAGGCTATGTGCATCACTAATCTACAATCAACTTGAAAGCAATTTATGTACAATAATATACATGTTAAAAAGAAAATAAAATGCAGTAATTCAAACTGTACATTAATATACATGAAAATCAGAAAAAGGAATACAAGAAATTAAAGTGACAACTATACAAGGCAGGGGCCCCCTACCACCTATGAAATCAAATGCTTAAAGGAAAATAAAGACATCAAATAAAGGACTAATGACATCGGCTCAGTATCTCTGTTGCTGATTTAAAATGAAAATGAAATGTGAAATCTAAGTGAAACTACATAAAGGAGACAAATCACACTACTTTAACATTTTCTTAACCTTTTTGCCTTTCAGCTAGTTATGAACAAGTCAGCAATGTGAGTCTTAAAGCAAACTAAACCAAGCTGTACTAAGTGATATTTTGGCTCCAATAAAGTTATTTGATTATGGAAAAAGAACCATCAATAGATGAACAACTTGATATCTAAGAGCAAAAAGTGAAGTGCAAGTTAAAGAAATGATACTAATGAAAATCAAACTACAGAAAAATAAAGGTCAGCAACATAGACAAGATGATCACACATGCCACTAGTCATGAAATCAAAGTAAAATTAAACACACTTGCATGAATTAAAATTGCATGAATGAAAAATCTAATCTACCTTACATTCTACAAAGCAATATTTACAAAATGAAATCTACTCTACTTACATCCTAATATGCTCCATGACATCTACTTCACATCTCCTTCCATGTTGAGAACATCAAAGCTTTATTCAATTTCTTCAAAAGTACAAAGTACAAAAGATTTCAAAAGCCATGGGACTAACAAGCTAAAAGGACTAAGAAAAGACTAAAGGAAAGACTAAAAAGACTAACAAATGAAGGAGAGAGATCTCCTATTTATACAAAAAGATGAGAGCCATCTCATTAATGAGAATCCATGAATCTCTCCCTCTACCTCTAGAGTCCTAATCAGAATAGGAACTGATAAGACACATGTCTTCTTAGAGTTACAATACAATTAGGAGATGTGACACATATCCTCATGATCCCATGATTCTTTCCAACCAAATTCGAATTTGGCCTTAGAGTGCCACATAAGGGTCTTCTAGAAGTCTCCTTTAAACCTACACATGTCAACAACCTCAACCCATTTGTTAGGTATAAGCATATGCACATTATTTTCTAATGTTTAACCACAAATTCACTTAAAAGGTTTAGAAATAATAAAGATTGGAAAAACATAAAGGTGGCCCAATGATAATGAAAGTGGGATGAATGTGGTGACATAGTAGGGAAATGGAGGTGAAATGGAGGTGATATAATGGACATAATAGTAAAAGTATAATGCAAATGAATGACATTTTCAAGACTCAACATACCCCCCAACTGAAGCTATTGCATGTCCTCATGCAATATATATTACATTAACTCTTTTGATCCTTGAGCTTTGGCTTAACTTTGCATGATATCATTTGATAACTTCATATTTCTGCAAAGTGTTTCACTTGAGTTGCAACATGGTTGGTTCTTGTGTTACAACCATTTTTTTTTTGTTGCCTTCTATTTTGATCTTTGAACTTTGCATAATGATATTTTGATTATTGTTGCAAAGTATATCTTTATTGGATTGCATGATGGTTGGTTCTTGTGTGACAACCATGATTTTGTTTGTATCCAATTTATCCTTTAAGCACTTTTTCAAAAGCCATTGTATGCTCATAATAGCAATGTAATAATTAATATATGTTGGAAGTATGTGAGTTCCTGAATATGATGTGGACATGGAAAGATATGAATATGAATGTATTCCCCCCCCCCCCCAACTGATGGTATTGGCAATTTTATGAAATGAGGAAGAGAAATGTTTTTCCAACAATTATCATTCTAGCTTTTTATGGAATTCTATGGTCAAAAGTTAGAAAATGACGTACCTTCACTTACCCTTTGGAATGGATGAGTTGTATGTGTAGTGGCTGAAAATTTCTGATCATATTCTTCTTCAAGTGGCTGAACAAGAGGAGTCATGGATAGAGAGATAAGATGACTTTTTATTGCTTCTACTAAAACTTGCTGAATCTGCTTCAAAATGCTGAAAATAATAGTCTTCATGTCTTCAAAACTCATTGGCACAATTCCTACTATGTGAAAAGATGTTCTGTGTTTCAACATAGTAGGAAATTGTTGGCTTAGTGGCCATTAATGGATGCCACTAGTCAACACGAGAACTCTCACCATTGATGACAATGAGAGTCAAGATGCCCAAACACATCTTGCTAGGTACGAATGAATTTGCTGAAGTCGAGTCACCTAGAAGATCTGACGAACAAGGGACATTAATGTATTCCCATTGTTTGTCAGCATGAGGACTTGCCATTAAGGCATGCAAGCCTCAAGGTGTTTTTACAAAGGAATTAGACTCAAAGGACTATGGACTCAATAATTTGCATTGAAGCAGGGCTTATTTGCGGAATGAAAATGACAAGGAATGGAAAGTGAAAATGGAAGATGGCAATGGAGAACAGAAATGGCAATGGCAATAAGCATGTGAATGAGCCTCTTGCTTTTATTTGTGGGTTATGAATGGACAAAAAGAGATGAAAAGTGTATGTGAATGTAAGTGAAAAGTATGGAGTGGAATGAGGTGAATGGTTTATTATGAAGTATGGATGTGATGGATGGATGTGATGGACACAATAGTATCTGAAAGTTTTTCAAGTGTTTGGATCTGATTTTGCATCAGCATATTTCCTCTTTGTTATTGATCATCCTCTTATGAAACAAATTGGTCTCTTAGAGAGACACCATTCTCTTGTAGTCATTTGTCCTTCCTCCTGGAACATGCAAAAAAACTAATACTTCTTCTGCAATGGAATGTAAGATTATCAAATGAGAGAGGTGATCAATCTCTCTAGTTATGATATTTACACACAAAATTAAGAATTTGTATTAATGAAACAAGTTCTCAAAGGAAAAATCAAAAAAATATATACCTGCTTCGGAATTAGTGCCTCAAGTTGATGTTGCTTCTTTTCAGCAATTTATTTCATTATTTTCCATTTCAAACTCTAATGATATATTTCTCATTGTATAGATCTTGTTGAGACCTTTCCAATGGTACTTAAATCATCAAAATCTGATTTTGTATGAGAAAGATAGGCTGATTTGAACAATGAAGTTTTTCTGGCTGCGGAATTGGGGAACAGCTCTGTAGCTAAAAATCTTGAATAAAAAGTTAGCCATTCATCTTTCATTATCAGTCCAAAATTAATCAATACCTTCAGAAAAGTGAGAAAATAACTTGTTCATTTCATTGATTCAAAATTATTATTTTTTCTTGACATGCAGCGACTTAGTGTGGCGACTTTGGGATAACACACATTTTGACTTCCCTTTGACCGGGGTCTTTTTCATCAAATTTGGTCGAATGAATAGGACACCATCCATGTACCAAAATTCCCCCAGCTACCCATGTGACTTGTTTTGCCTGATGACATCTGCAACCTAGAGTTTAACAAAACAGCTGCGGAATCTAGGATTGGCTGCGGAAACGCTGTATTGGCTGCGGAAACGCTGTATTGGCTGCGGAAAGTGCAGAGTGTAGAAAGTACTGTGAAATGGAGTGGCTGTGTGCGTGGAAGAGAAAAAAAAAAAATGTGGAGGAGTGAAGGCTGTAACAAATTGATCTTCCATATAGCCTTTTCCATGGAAATAGCAAAGGAACCACCCTTTTTGAGGCAAACCGGTTGCTGTGGCCAAGGTGCTCTCTGTTATGGTGAACTGCTGGTCTCCTACCTCCACGGTATTTCCATTAAATGACCGGGCAAATGCCTTTGTCACCTCTTTATTGTACCCTTTAAATTTTTGGATGAACTTCAACCATTCCTTTGTCTGTGGTTAACCCTCTAAAAATTTCAAACCCTCCGGTTCTGCTCTTAACAATTTTCTCATTTCGGTTATCAGTTCACTTGCAGCTCTGACAGTGGTGTTTGAACGCTGGAGGAGAAAGCTTCACGGGAAAACAGTGTTCAACAGTGGGAATTACGGCTATAACAGAGTGGCCGTGATGCAATGAACTGTAAGGTGCAAGACTGGTGATCGGGGTTTTGAGTGGAGCGGTGAGGAAAATAAAACAGAGAGGTTTACGGTAAAACGAGAGTGGTGTATGGAAACGAGAGTGAAAACGGTGGAGTGAGGGAGTAGATAACAATACGAAGATGAGGTTATGCATGCGAGAAGTGGAGTTATGAGTAGAGGATACAACGGCCAAATCCCTGAACGTCGGGTGGCTGCGTACACTTGGCTGTGGAAATGATCATATGTAGAGCCGTGTTGGATTGAAACTACTGTTTAACGGGTCTTAATGAATTGCAATGGGGTAGAGGTGGCAGCATAGAACCGAATTTGAATTCCCCTTCTTCAGGTACGCCGAACACATTCAAATTATCTGTTAATCAATTCAACTCCAGTTTTTTTCACGCGGCAGCAAGAAAGAGGCTCCAAAGAACCAAAGATTTCTCCCAGACTGCCACGAATTTCCTCAAACGGTTTCTGGGTTATCTAATTAACCCACCTGGAAAAAAAACCCATGTTTTAGTTTTTCCAAATTCGTCTCTGTTTGGGAGAATCGAAGGTGTGAAGTTTGACGTTTTTTTTTGCTGTTTACGCATTTTTGGATTAACTGTTCTGTATTTTGATGAATTGCTGCATTCGGCTTTTTGGCTTGATTTGCAATTTGGAACACAAGAAATAGAAAATGAATGGTGCGGATATCCTGAGGAAGTATTTTGCTCTTGGTAATATGTTTTTGCTTCCTGGACCGTGCTCCCTGCTCTTTGTATCGGCATAGAGACTGGCAGGTTGATCAATTCTATTTATCTCAGAAAAGGGCACCTTATCATTTAAGCCGTAGACTGAACTAGAAGAAGCCCAAACAATAGCTGGTTGAGGATTGGCTGCTTTTCAGGCTTCTAGCAAGGTGACAAGACCTGTAATGTTGCTATGAACATAGGAAGATGGATACAATCCACCTGCAACTGCAGTCACACCAAGGTATACTGTTGGTCAGGAATTGAAGAGGTGAAGAACATAAAGGATTGATGCTGCTTGACCTTCTTCGACCAACATTAATTCCCTCAATCACAAGCAAGTCTCCAAAGTCCTTAGGGTCTGAGACAATCATTCCCATGACATAACCCAGCAAGCCCATGCATGATTGAAGAGAGTTTTGAACCCAAATTGAAACCACACATGGCAACAAAATCCACCACTGAATCCAAATGGACCAAAGCTTGATCAGGGAGGCAGATTTTTTTATTGAAGTCATAGTGAAAACTAGGAATGGAGATAGCCATAGATTGTTTTTCTTCTCTCTTTTTATTTTTTTTTCTTTTTCTTGAATCAATTGAAGTGATGAAGTTTATTTTGTCTCCTATTTTTTTCTTAACAATTCTTTTTCTGATCCTCCAGATCACACAAAGTGCAGGAGGAGAGCATACTCAAGAATTATTATTTTTTCTTTTTTTACTTAACAATCCTTTTTCTGATCCTCTAGATCACACAAAGTGCAGGAGGAGAGCATACTCAAGAATTGTTAATTTTTTTTCAGATGTAAGAAATAAGGTCTCCTAATTACACTTCCCCGGCAACGGCGCCAAAATGTCTAGTCAATTTAACGTCTTAAATTGCTCTACATAAATTATCAATCCAGGTATCATAAACTGATGAAGTGTGGTGCACTATATGTGCTTAGTTAACCTTTCTCTTACTTCGTTGTTTTATAGTTTATGTTGTTTTTGGGGTTTTGTTCTAAAATGCAATAATCAAATAATGAGAGAATGACTATGAGACCCAGTATCCTTGCTACTTCAGCAAAACGACAAGATGATTCTATCACGTCATTAGTTCAATAAAAGGCTATGTGCATCACTAATCTACAATCAACTTGAAAGCAATTTATGTACAATAATATACATGTTAAAAAGAAAATAAAATGCAGTAATTCAAATTGTACATTAATATACATGAAAATCAGAAAAAGGAATACAAGAAATTAAAGTGACAACTATACAAGGCAGGGGCCCCCTACCACCTATGAAATCAAATGCTTAAAGGAAAATAAAGACATCAAATAAAGGACTAATGACATCGGCCCAGTATCTCTGTTGCTGATTTAAAATGAAAATGAAATGTGAAATCTAAGTGAAACTACATAAAGGAGACAAATCACACTACTTTAACCTTTTCTTAACCTTTTTGCCTTTCAGCTAGTTATGAACAAGTCAGCAATGTGAGTCTTAAAGCAAACTAAACCAAGCTGTACTAAGTGATATTTTGACTCCAATAAAGTTATTTGATTATGGAAAAAGAACCATCAATAGATGAACAACTTGATATCTAAGAGCAAAAAGTGAAGTGCAAGTTAAAGAAATGATACTAATGAAAATCAAACTACAGAAAAATAAAGGTCAGCAACATAGACAAGATGATCACACATGCCACTAGTCATGAAATCAAAGTAAAATTAAACACACTTGCATGAATTAAAATTGCATGAATGAAAAATCTAATCTACCTTACATTCTACAAAGCAATATTTACAAAATGAAATCTACTCTACTTACATCCTAATATGCTCCATGACATCTACTTCACATCTCCTTCCATGTTGAGAACATCAAAGCTTTATTCAATTTCTTCAAAAGTACAAAGTACAAAAGCTTTCAAAAGCCATGGGACTAACAAGCTAAAAGGACTAAGAAAAGACTAAAGGAAAGACTAAAAAGACTAACAAATGAAGGAGAGAGATCTCCTATTTATACAAAAAGATGAGAGCCATCTCATTAATGAGAATCCATGAATCTCTCCCTCTACCTCTAGAGTCCTAATCAGAATAGGAACTGATAAGACACATGTATTCTTAGAGTTACAATACAATTAGGAGATGTGACACATATCCTCATGATCCCATGATTCTTTCCAACCAAATTCGAATTTGGCCTTAGAGTGCCACATAAGGGTCTTCTAGAAGTCTCCTTTCAACCTACACATGTCAACAACCTCAACCCATTTGTTAGGTATAAGCATATGCACATTATTTTCTAATGTTTAACCACAAATTCACTTAAAAGGCTTAGAAATAATAAATATTGGAAAAACATAAAGGTGGCCCAATGATAATGAAAGTGGGATGAAGGTGGTGACATAGTAGTGAAATGGAGGTGATATAATGGACATAATAGTAAAAGTATAATGCAAATGAATGACATTTTCAAGACTCAACAGTGGCCTCCCATTTATTAGAAGATTTTGGGGAATAATTTCCTATCAATTTCCTTGTTTTCAAGCAAAACTCCTGTCCATTTCTGTGAGTCTAGTTTTCAAATTTTGATTTTTATTTTTACCTTTGTTTATATATATATATATATATATATATATATATATATATATATATATATATATGTATGTCTATATATATATATATATATATATATATATATATATATATATATATTTTCATTTTATCATAATTTTCAAGAGGAAAAGAGAGAGAGAGAGAGAGAGAAAATAGGAGAATCCCCGTTTCCAACTATTTCTATCTTATATTATTGTCAGGTATGTTGAATGAACTCTTCTTGGTTGATGGGTTTTTTATATACTTTCAATATGTGTTAATTAACTATTAAAGCAATTCCTTCCCCATTAATTTTCTTGATTCTAAAAAAACCATTGTTAAAGACTTGATGCACATTATATAGGCCGAAGAAGCATGTAGTGAAATTTCCTTTGAAATATTTAAATATTGAGTAAAAAAGTAGAGCTATGTCAGCTATTTTGAACTTCTTTCTCTCAATGAGATTATCATGATATTTACTCCTTTGATGTTGAATGAGAGTGGTGTGTTAAATAGCTTCCTAGTGTATCTCGTCAAACTTGTCTAGTTGATCTACTTTTTTTTTGGATTCTAGAAATTTCATCCTCAACCAAACTATGGTTTTGAAAGTCTTTACTTGCAACTCTATTGGGACAATAATATACTTTCCATGCATCATCTCATATGGTGTAAATCTATTGGTATCTCTTAATGTGTTCTTATAGGAAAAAAGTGACTCAAGAAGCCAATATGCCAAATCTTTGTGATACATATATATAGTCTTGGTCAAGGTTACTTCAAGGACTTTATTGGTTGATTCCACCTTCCCATAGATTTGTGGAGTTTACGGAGAGACCTTATGGTGCTTAATATTGTATCAAAAAATTATGGATTTCACTATTTTTTATGTAACATGTGTTCCCTAACCTATACAAATTTATCTTAGTACAACAAAACGAGTCAAAATTGCTAGCATTATAGCTGGTTGACTGGTTGACACTAACGTCAACCTGTTTTGGCTCGTGGTCCTATTGCATTGATGATGATGTGGTTGTCTCAAGGTGTACAAAGGCTATACAAGAGGTTGATGAGGTGTGCACAGGCTCTGGAGTTGCCTGACAAGGTGAAGTAGAAATGTGGTAGAGTTATGGGTAGAGAAACTATGATTTCCCCATGTTATGCTATCATACTTTTCCTATTGCTGGTTAAGGAAATATCACATGAAAAATCCACTATAATCACCCAAGGTTTTCACTCCAACAATTCGAGAGACTTGGTCTACATTGCTTATGATTGAATTGGTCATTAATTAAGTATGAATGCATTGATTAAGTACATTATGGAATTAGTGGTCGATATCATGATTGGTTTGGTCAAGAGTTCCTAGGATTTGTTGTTAAATCAAGCATCAGGATGTGTTGATGTTGAATTGATCCTCAATCAATCATAGTTGATTTGGTCTCCAACAAGGTCTATAGGCGAGGATTTTGTATCAAAGTTAAAGTAAGATTCATGGCGCTACGGCTCTGCAACTAGGGTTCTGGCGATTTTCTGAAACAACGCAGACAGATTCGTTTCTGCATCCACAGAGGGACTTCCCACCTAGAATCGACATCGCTCCACAGGCTTAACTAAAGCGAATATGGATTCCCCCCAGGGGGGGGCCTCAAAGCCCTCCCCCATGTCCAATCATGCACCTCCAGGGCAAACTGGGACTTCGGCCTTTGGGTCGGTTCATGGAGAGGCAGATAATAGAGAGACCCCTCAGCAGGATAAAACCAATGCATCTACCAGTCGGTCAGACAAGAGCATCGAGATACTAGAAAGAAAAGATAAGCAAGAGGAAACGCCTAAGGTCACCTCGAAGACATGCAAACCAATAGTAGCTGAAAGGCCCAAGATAGAACTGCCCAGTCAGAAGATCAATGAACGAATCCAGTATATGACAGACCATGCACTCATTGGAAAATTTATTGGATTTTGGCCGACAGAAAAAGCCCTGTATGGATGGATCTCAGCTAAGTGGAAACCCAAGGGTCATGTCACACTGCAGCTAGGACCGAAAGGGTTCTTTACTGTGATCTTCTTGTGCCTAGAAGACAAGTACAGAATCTTGGACGAGGGGCCTTATTTTTTCAATTCAGCAGGATTGTATCTAAGGGAATGGGTAGCAAGATTTAACCCGGACAAGGAAGACCTCAGCTAGGCACCAGTGTGGATCAGAATGTACTCACTTCCAGAGGAATATTGGGATGAAGGTGTGCTCAAAGACATTGGAAATGGGTTGGGGGAATACATAAAAGTAGCGGAAGAGACGAAGCTTCGCAGATAGACATCCTATGCCCGCATTTGTGTCTTCATGTGCCTGGAAAAGGCCCTACCTGACTTGGTAAGTCTCTCCCATGATGACTATGAATGGATTCGACCCTTGGATTATGAACATGTACCCTTTTGCTGCCGTAAATGTCATGCTCACGGGCATCTCTTTTGGGACTGCCTGTTAAATGCCAAAGCCAACGCCTCTGATCCCTCTGACATGCCGGCCCAAGATGGCTTCACCAAAGTTCCTAGCCGCAAAAGAGCGCACAAAAAGTCTTCTACGGGGAAAAAACCCCAGCAGGACGCTGCCTCCTTCCCTTCTACGAGCAATAGTTTTGAGATTCTTGCTAAAGCTTCAGAAGATCATCCCATGAACTCAAAGCCCAACCCTACGCCCATTTCATCCTCAGCAATCCCTCCTCCTTCTGGTTCATCTCCTGCAACTCATCCCCCAAGGGTGATATTGGAATCCCTAAGGAGGGCCGAAAGGGCTCAGATGGGAAAGCAAATGATATGGAAGTTGACGGCTTTCCAAACCAACCCTTGAGCTTAGCTATATCTTCAGTAGAAAATAGTCAGGTACAACAGATGGACGAAGAACCAGAGAGTATTGATTTGGAAGGACTTGACATTCTTGAGCTTGAACTAGCCTACAAAAAGAAGGACTATGACAATATTCTAGAGCTTCAACTCAGCAAACTGGAAGTCATCATTTCCAGGGCCTATCAGCAGCAACAGTTGGGCATCCAGCCGGGCAGTGATTGGGATGGCGGCCTCCCCCCAAAAGATACCAAAAAGTGGGGGAGAAGAACGGATCTCCAACGAACAATTGCAATAGGGAAAATCCTGGTGGACTCAGGCAGGTATGCTAAGTTGACAAAGTACTACAAGCCCACCACCAGTAGTGAATCATGAAGCTTACTTCATGGAATTTAAGGGGGCTCAATAGCCCAGGGAAACTGAGAATAATAAAAAACATGATAAAGCAGGAACAGCCACAGATCTGCTTTATTCAAGAAACGAAGTGTAACAGTAGAACTCTAGGAAACATCCTCTCTAGAGCTTGGCCAGGCAGTCAATCGGTTGCAGTGGATGCTTCGGGAGCATCGGGTGGGCTAACCATTTCCTGGAATGTGCAAGCGTTAACTCTGTCAGAATTTCATGAATCTCACCACATTATCCAAGCCACTTTTCACATTATAGGCACTAAGATCCATGGCCACCTTACCAATGTTTACTTCCCGCAGGAAGCAGGTAACAAAATAGCGTTACTTAATACTATAGAAGCTCTAAACTTTAATAGAATACATCCTCTTTGGATCATTGGAGGAGACTTCAACATAATCACTAAGCTTGAGGAAAAGCAAGGAGGCAGAGCCAAGATGGAGCAGGAAAATGGCCACTTCAAATAATTCATCCAAAAGAACTCTCTAATCAACCTGCAATTTTGTAATGGAACGCACACTTGGAGCAATCGTAGAACCGGGAAGCATCAAATCGCTTCCAAACTAGATAGATTCCTCATATCTGACAACGCGGTTCATTTGGGAGGTGACATAGCGGCAACAATTCTCCCTTATTTAGGCTCTGATCATTGGCCTATCTCCCTCCAGTGGCAAAGACCAGGCAATGCCACCAGATGGCCTTTTCGCTTCGAAGAGTTCTGGCTCACCCACCCTGCATTCAAAGACTTCATCAGGTCTACTTGGAACACCTTCCTATCGCCAGAGGGGTCTAAAATGTTTCAGTTTCAACAGAAAATCAAACATCTCAAATCCCAAATAAAGCGCTGGAATCAAGAGACATTTGGAAATATTTTTCAGGTGCAACAGGACCTAAATAAGGAAATGAAAGAACTCCAGCAACAAATAATCACAGGGGGACACAATGAAAGGACCTTGGAACAGGAACAACGCATTCACAATCAACTGGAGGAGAGGAGAAAGCAGGAGGAAATACTATGGAAGCAGAAATCCAGGATTAGATGGCTGAAAGAGGGAGAAAGGAACACTAAATTCTTCCACCGAACCACAGTTCAAAGAAGAATGCACAACAATATCTCTTTCATTCAGAAGCAAGGAGGGGAAAGAGTGGAAAATCATGATGAGATCGAGCAGGAGTTTCTAAGACACTTTAAGCAAGTTCATCAAGAGCCCCTCACAGATATACGGCCTGCTATAGAAAAAATCACCCAAAATGTGCCGAAAATTATCACAGAAGAACATAACGAGCTCCTTCTACGCCCAATCTTGCCTCAGGAGGTGGATGCCACTATGAACCAGCTCAAGGAGGGCAAAGCCCCTGGCCCGGATGGCTTCACTACCACCTTCTTCCACTCCTTCTGGGAGCTGATTAAAGAAGAGGTCTGGCAAGTGGTGGAGGAATCTCGGACTCTTCACTGGCTTTTGCCCTCTCTCAACTCAACTTTCATTGCGCTCATTCCAAAAGAGGAGAGAACCAATACTCCGGATAAATTTCGCCCAATCGCTCTTTGCAACGTTATTTACAAAGTGATCTCTAAAGTCATAGCCAACAGGTTAAAGCCGCTTTTGCCCCTGCTCATCTTGCCTGAACAATCCGGCTATGTGGAAGGAAGACAGATCATGGATGGCATCATCCTCACGCATGAAATCATACACTCCCTCAAGCACTCCAAACAGGCAGGTATGATTCTCAAGCTTGATCTTTCAAAAGCTTTTGATAAGCTCAGTTGGACATATATTCAAAAAATGTTAAATGCTTTTGGTTTCTCTCCTATGTGGGTTCGTTGGATTATGAGTCTCATCTCCACATCCTTCTTCTCTATTCTCGTAAATGGCATCCCTTCCCATCCTTTCAGTCCCTCCAGAGGAATACGGCAGGGTGACCCTCTCTCCCCATTCCTCTTTGTGTTAATGGCGGAAGGCCTGGGGCGCCTCATCAAGCATGCCCTCCTCACCCAGTAGCTCAAAGGTCTATCCATTCACAACTCCCCAGCAATAACTCATCAGCAGTTTGTTGATGACAACATGATGTTTGGTTACCCGTCTATCTAGGAAGCCTCCCTGTTCAAGTCCCTGCTGAATGACTTCTCTGAGGCTTCAGGAACCAGCATCAATAAGGCTAAATCACAGATTTTCTTCTTCCATACTCCCCCTGTTGTGCAGCATGCCATAGCCCGAATCTTGGGTTTCTCCATAGACTCTCTCCCTTCCAAATACCTTGGAGCCCCCCTTATTGATTTTGCCATCAAGCATTCTACCTGGTGCATACTCATGGAGAAGCTTGAATCTCGCCTCAATCTATGGACGCACAGAACGCTGAATATTGCAAGTCGTTTGGTTCTCATCAAAGCTGTGTTACAGGAAATGCCGCTTTATTTATTCTCTATCCTTGCAGTGCCTAAGTGGGTTATTAAAAGAATAAGGGATCTACAGCGCAACTTTCTTTGGGGGACTATAGGCACAAACCGCAAATGGGCCTTGGTAAAATGGACCACAGCTTGTATGCCCAAAGAAAAAGGAGGCATTGGCCTGAGGGATCCCAACCACAGCAATGCCATCATGTGTGCAAAAGTCTGGTGGCAATGGCTCTCTTCCCCAATAAGCCATGGGCAGCCATCTGGACTGCCAAATATGCCAATCATCGGCCACAGGAGGAGCTCATCAGATTCACTCCCACTGCAAAAGGTTCACTCATATGGAATGTTGCCAAACAACACTTCTTGTTGATTCAGCAACACAGTTTTTGGGAAGTAAGAAATGGTAGAACAGCTCGGTTCTGGACGGATGCCTGGAACCAATTGCCAAAGCTCAACAACATTCTTAACCCGATTCCAAGCTACTTCAGGGAGGAGCAGCAACAAAAAGAGATCTGGAAGCATTGGACTCAGGAGACAGAGCAAGGGTACAGACAATGGAAGCAAAGTGACAGGTTAATCAGGAACGCGGATCACCATTTTATGAAGGATCTGGAAAGGGAGCTCCAAAAGTGACGTATAAGATATTCCGATGGCAGGGACATTCTTCGATGGGGTTACACGCCTAAAGGAACCTTTTCCACCTCAGAGGCTCATAAAATTATATGCACAGAACCTTCACCCCCCGATCCCATTTGGGGTAGAATATGGGCACCAGGCACCTGGCCCAAAGTCTCTCTCTTCCTCTGGCTGGTTGGGCATCAGAAAATTCTCACATGGGACAAGCTAAGGCGAAGAAACTATCATGGCCCTTCAATCTGTGTCAACTGTAACTCTCAGGAGGAAACTCTCCAGCACCTTCTGGATTCCTGCACCTTGGCCAATCATTTGTGGGAGAAGGCAAGCTTCAGATGTCAAAGAAGATGCAGAGTGTCGGACGACATCACCAATTCCATACGCCATTGGCAAAAGAATCCCTACAAAAGTGAAATTCTCAACCATTTATGGAGGATGATTCCTGGGCTCCTCCTTTGGTGCATTTGGAAAGAAAGGAATAAGCGCATATTCAAAGATCAAAGCTCTCCGTTAGAGATCATCTGGAGCAACTTTTGTCTGAATCTCAAAGAGACTCTGGCGCTCCGTACCTGGAAGCAGGACGACCTTCCCACTCTAGATAATGAGAAGGCCATCTGGGCTAACTGGAACATGCAACTCCCTCAGGAAATTCACAATCATGCCCCCTCAAAGAGCATCAACATAAAAAAGGATTCTTGGACAGCTCCCCCAAAGCACACTTTCAAGCTCAACTTTGATGGAGCTTCAAAGGGCAACCCTGGAAAAGCAGGATTTGGCAGAATATTCAGAAATAATGCAAGCTTGCCCCTCCTTGTTTACTTCGGAAATATAGGATGGGACACCAACAATTCGGTGGAGTTGGAGGGTCTCTGGCAAGGTCTCCTCCTCTCATG
The DNA here is from genome assembly GCA_031772625.1 of Pinus tabuliformis. Classification (NCBI taxonomy): domain Eukaryota; kingdom Viridiplantae; phylum Streptophyta; class Pinopsida; order Pinales; family Pinaceae; genus Pinus; species Pinus tabuliformis. The sequence continues at coordinate 1,260,691,863 of CM062804.1, forward strand.
GAAACACAACTTCCATCCCCTAGAGATCGAAGGTGATTCCTTAATCCTTATCAACATGGCCAAACAGCTCCTAAATGGATCTCATGCGAGGAAAATTGCCACTAGTTGGAGACTCGAAGCAAGACTGGAGGCCATAGAACAAGCGTTTCTCAACAACAGGGCCATCATCTTCAATCATGTTAAGAGGGAAGGCAACAAGGTTGCTGACCTTCTAGCTAACGTGGGTGTGGAAACTAAGCATACTCTAAGCACAGGAACTCTAGACATAATTCTGAAACATGATCAAGAATAGGAATGAAAACTTTTGGTCCAAAGGGATGCTGCCCCCCTGGATGCGGGTGTTTAAGTTTGCCCTAAATTCGATGGGACTGGAGTGGGCTGAGAAAGGCCGCCACCTGCCAGCCTTGTACAGCGAAGTTATTTACATGTGGCCGGATGATCATAAGCAGGTGGGCTTTGCTCTGTTTAAAGGAATTAGTGCAGGCGACTTTGATTTACCTTTCACCTCCGCACGCTCAGTTATGTTCTGGCTCTCGGCTCCCATGAATGCCACAGTAATGGCGGGAGCATCTCGAGGCAGGGGAATGGGCAATAAAACCAGCCTCCGCCATGGGTTTGTTCAGGTGTCTCTTATGTTATGTTGGTTGGATGCAACGAAGCTGGGCTCTTGCTCTGTTAGCTCGGAGAAGCTGCCTCTGTCAATTTCCTTGACTCTCTCTAAAGCTTTGGGCTCCCGTCTGATTGTTTGTTTGTCTGGCCTAAGTCCTACCTCTCTGGTTGTTCGTTCTGGTATCCACAAGGGCGTTGTCGCTGTCGACATGCCTCGACTCCACCAAAGGATGTTAAGCCGCAGAGGCACCTCTCGGAGGGCACCTTCTCGCCCTTCTTCCCTCTCTCCCTCTAGTGACTTCACTTCTAGCCAGTACCCTCGCACTTGCAGTGGGAGAGGGCGCTTTCTGTGGCCCAGTCAATTCCTTGAGCCTAGCTCTCCAGGTTCCTCGTCCTCGCCCTCCTTCGGTTCTGCAATCTTCACTTTTAATTGCACCCTGAACTGTCCTCGGATTACAACCCATGTCTCGGTGCTCTTTCTCGAGGAAGCCCAGGAAGAGGGCGAGTCCAGTGCTCTTTAGGAGGACCCAGGCTTAGTTTCTGTTGCAAATTCTGGCTCCCCTCGAGCTATGGAGACTCCTACAAGCAATGTTAATGACATAGTGATGGAGCCAACGACCCCGGGTTTGTCTGTGAATGATGATTCTCGAGCTCAGGATTTGGCTGATGGTGGTTGGTGCAGGATCGTGGAGGATCCTCCAGGCGCCTAATTCATGCTCTGCAACTCCATCTTAGGTTATGCAGCCCAGTATAGAGGGATTTTTTCCACTGTTGTTAATTTTTGTAATGGCTATTACGTCGGGGTTAAATATGCATGCTCTTTGTAATGCTTGTAATCTCAGCAATGCCAAGATGGATAAATCTGGATCCCCTATGTAGGAATGCATAACATGGCCTAGTCCAAACTCTCTGTTCTGGACATTTTTCTATTTCATACTGCCTTTCCTTCCAGGTAGTTGTTTTTTATGCTAGTCATGCTGTAACTGTATACCTTTAATGTGAATAATAGAATAGTCTTATTTAGAAAAAAAAAAAAATCAAGGTCTATAGTCATTAATTGTTGAGGTAATGGTCAACTCGTGGTTATGGAATGAGTTTATTGTTTTGATCCAATTCATTCATGCATCTATCAACCTGGTCCAAAGTAGATCAATTTTTATTGTTATATATGGTGTTTGTTTGGACAGTGAAGAGGTTCAATTAATTTAACGTGTCATTTGGACATGGAGGTAGTGCAGTGGAATGAAAGGTTGGATAGCATGCAAATGGAAAAACATTGATCAAATGTTGCGTTCATATGGCGAGTAATGGAAATACCTATGTGTGTTTACCAAATTAAAAAGAGGTTTCGATGAAGTGATTTTAAGTGTGAAAAATGGGTTCAATGAAGTGAGTTTAAGCATGAATAGAGATCAAATTATATATACTTTCTTGTAGTGCACATAACCTGAGATTAAAAATGGCTACGAATCAGTAAATGTTTGGTTGGTTTGCAAGTGATGTGGTGTAATTTTTGTTGAACTACCAATTACATATGCCAAGCCTTGGTTTGATGCCCAGATTATATGAGGTAAGTCTATATACTAGTGTGCATCTACAAGAGGAAAGTCAATGGCCATTCTATAGATTAGTTGTTGCACAGAGGATGTGATCATAGAAATATATGCTCGGTTAGAGGTGTTTTTGTAGAGTTTTGTTGCATGAGACAATGTGTTATGCAATCGCATAGTGCAGACTTGCATAGAGAAGTGTGATGACATAATGCATACATGCATAGAGGAGTGCGATGACAAAGATGTAGTGTTACAACCTCACATGAAGGGAGTAGATGTTGTTGTTGGAAATGAGCTCACTACTGAGAGGTGGGGTGATTTAGTAGTGTGAGGGTTAATTAAATTTATAAATATTTTTATAAAAAAAACCAATAATTAGTAGCATATCATCGAACATATGAAAAAATAGAAAATCAACATGTAAAAACACCATGAACAATATTAGAAACATGCACATAAATGGACACAAGTTTTTTTGGTGGAAAACCCTCTCTAGGGAAAAAAAACCACCTGTTGCCAATGCTGCTAAAATCTTCTATTATGTTGAACAATTTTTTACATAGAGGAGCTACAACCTAGTAGCTGGAAGACTCGATTATTAAGAGAGTTTTCTAGCAACATCAATCGAAAAGACTCTTATCTCACGACTCTATGAACAACCATTCATTGGAAGCCACCATAACCAATGAGCTTCGTCCACCTCTACTGGACTCTGGAGAAACTGCTTCCTGTATTTATCTGTGTGTTAGAATCCCCCCACCTTATCTACACACTTCCTTTTATGAAGCCTCAATGCCTTCAACACCTCCATGTGAACCACGTTTCATGCATTTTCAAACTAGGTTCTCAAACCTTCGCAACATGAGAAACCCAACAACTTCATCGATATGAAAATTATAAGCTATTATACACACACTATGCAACATGGCTACAGGTGTACAATATGCAAGATAGAACATTGTACCATACTCTCACTCTTACACCCACAATTAATCTGCTCAACCACACAATTACTCAAAATACTCACAAAATTATATATCAATATATGCTCAACAATCTCCAATAAATAACGTGGGTAAATACCATGGTTATCCCAATACCATAGACAATTGTACCATGGTAATCTCCAAGTCAATACCATAGGTAAATTCCATGGTTATGCCAATAACACGAACCCTTGTACCATGGTAATCTCCAAGTCAACACCATGGGTAAATACCATGGTTATGCTAATACCACGAACCCCTATACCATGGTAATCTCCAAGCCAATACCATAGGAATATACCATGGTAGTACCAATACCTATAATTCCAATACCAAGTGCCAACCAGGACAACACACAAACCAATATCAAGGTAATGCGAATGCCAAGAATACATATACCATGGTAATATTTACTTCAACCACCTGCACAACTATCATCAACTATACACATAAACTCATCAACCATACATAACATCTGCTATAACCAAAGACAACAATAACAAAATCATAAGAAAACACATGCTCTTGTTGACATGAATGCCAACCATCAATCGCTGCAACTGGCAACTGCACCAACAAATTCGTCATCAATGCCAACAATATCCCACTTTGGCATTGATGACAACCCTTGTTGAACCTTCCAACTGATGTCGACCTCTGCAAATGATGTCTGTAGAAACTCCCCATTTGACATCAATGGAAAAGGGCTCACCTTAACAAACACTCTACTGATAAAACAAAAAAAATCCCCCCAAACACTGGTTGTATTTGATCTATAAGTATGATCATAAGCAACAACAACCTTCATACTCTCTTGCTCCTAATGGAAGTATGAAAACAACAATAATAACATAAGCCTCCATATCATGGCATTAGTAGAAAAACATTTGTATAATGGAAAAAAAATTAGGCAATAGCTCTATCTAGATCAACAACACTATGAAGGCGCAAATAGTAGCAACATACTATGACTCTCAACAACAACAATATAGAGTAGACAACAACAACATTCACAAATCTGTTTGTTTGGGCTTAATCTATAATTTTTTCTGCTAATTTTTACTTATTCTATAATTTTACAAAATTTAGTTGGGATTTTCTAATTCTGGTGAATCTCCAAAATTAGTGTTTCTGATAAAAACTCCCTCTTTACTGTCTATTATGTTATCCAACACTTCCAATTTGTTACATTCCTGCATTTTTGAAAATTTAGCATTTGCTATTATGTTGCCAAACTTAAAGCTATCGACTCATCCATCCATGCAAAAACACTTCCCTAATAGTTATTTCAAACCATTGCCATATTTAGCTATCGACTCAACCGTCCATGCAAGAAAATTTCCATACCACCAAATCAAGTTGTCGACTCAATCATCCATTCATGTGCTCAAGGAATGTTATCATAGGCCCAAAGCCTTTTTAATGGATCGTCGTTGTAGAACATGCCAAACTTAACTCCATGTCCCTTCTTTTAAATTTAATTACAAATGCTATCAATTCTACCAAATTTTTCCTTTGGCTCCTTTTATTGGTGCCTAAGCAATTTTTTCCCATAAAACTTGGTGTCATGACCATTGGCTTGGTATTTAAGGCACTTAACTACTTTTAGGTCTTCGAGGGATTATTTCCTTTATAAACCTCCACGCCCTTGGTCTTCATATCTTGCACGTAACCTCATGTTGGCACTCAGCCTGCAGGCCTCTATCCCGACACTTGAAGCTTTCCTCCTTGAAAATCTTTCGAGGTCCTCTTAGTGGGCTTAGTTGTAAGAGGGGTCTACCTTGCCTCAATCTTATTAGTCATTGAAATCCTACTTTTAGTCTGACATGTCCCGGTGCCTATTTCCCAATGCTTCCGTCTTGTGCCTTAAAACTCCTTTGAATTTTATTTTACGAGATGAATTGTCTTAGTGGGATCCTCTATTGCACTTGCGAGTTAATAGCATTGCAACAAGGCTGAGTAGTCTTTGACATGACTACATCTTCCTGACATCCAATAAATTTGACACTTCCCCTTAGTGCTTCTCCAAAAAAAATTAGTCTTTGATTGGCAAGATGACTTCATGCTGACATCACGTGTGCCATGTGCCATCTTATGATTGGTCCATGTGTCACTCAAAATGGGGCCATTTGGGTACCTAAAAAAATTGAATCTTACTGCCATGTGTCACGATCCCATTAGCTTATGTTGATGTCATTTTCAAGAAGTAATGTGTTGCCACCTATTCCATTGTCAGAGAGGAGAGAGAGGAGTGCCACACTTCTTGATTTTATGATTAAATCCCTTTTTAAAATTTTTAAAGGGTCCCGACCATTTCCTTTGCACTTCTTAACCTTCCTTTGGGAGGACTCTCTTCAGCATACTGCTTTGGTATCCCTCCAAGATTACCTCTATGGGTTGAGTTGTTAATGTGGGGGCCTCCCGCTTAAACTTGAGCCAATAACTGCTTTTGTTGCGTTGTGTTAGGGAAATGTATGCCCAACTCATGTCATCATGTGTAGGTGCATAAGTATTCCTTATGATATTTCCGGGATGCACCCGCTGGGGTTACTATGTCAAGATGATGTGTTATTATGGGTTTCTCCTTGACCAATAGAAGATCCTCTCTATGTCGTTGTGTGCTCCACAGCTTCCTACTCAACTCCTTTGAACTCCTTAAGATCTATCTTGGTTTTTATCACTAGGTTTCTTCCGTTAGGATGTGTTGTAATGGGGGTTTCACATGTGGCTAGTCATTATGATCCCCGCTACCTCACTGCTCCATCCACATATGCCCGGTGATCTCTATGGAAGCTCCTACATTCTTACCATTAGGTTTGGATGATTTTCTAAACTTGGTGACATTCCAAAAGGGTTTCCATCCACCTCTAACTCTGCTATTTTGACTTTGGGAGTACTGCAACTTTGATTGGTGCTATCTTTCAAACGAGGAGGCCATTTTCAAACTTACACATGCCACTGGAAATAATCTTCAAAGCTCTTTCCATCTACTTGGGTTCCATATGTGTTTGGTATGATCTTCTACATAAGAAATAACTCCAATGTCTCTGCACCTTCTTCATCCACACTGATCTTCATCCTTCTTGTAATTGATCTTGAGAACCTATGTCCTCCTTTGCCAATGTCCAACAATGAAAACACCATTTTCAGTTTCTATGATGATGAGCACCAGTATTGCAGCAAGAATGATGCAACTCCTCAGGCTAACAACTTTACTTTATCAACTCGGGGTTCATACAAACTTGGAGGTTACAGTGTTGTATACATAAGCAGATGCGATGGGTCCACTCTTTGTCACTGCTAAGCTATAGATAGACCACTATGGTTTCTCAAACCATCCTTCTATTGATTCATAAGAAGTTTGATTACCAATGAGGAAAGGGGGAATTTGCACTAACTGAAATATTGTCTGTTGTAGTAAGGAAAGACTGAAGTCAAATGCTTAAACACACCACTCATCTAACTAGTTGCTAAGAGGATTTGCTTCAAAAGAGTGCTAAGTTAACATGTGTGTAATCTTACTATTCTAGGCATGCAATCAGAAATAACCAAACACTCTACTACTATGCATGTAAACGAACACAATAACTCTTTTTTCCTTTTTGTCCTTTTTTATGTGAAAACTATGAATGCTAAATCCTCTTGGTGATGTGGCAAGTGGGTTAGAGATGGTGGTGAAAGGTCAGATGGCTTGGGAGGCAAGTAGGGGTCTTCTCCTATCTTCCTAGATGCTTTTTCCACAATTTGGCCTCAAAACAGGCCACTACAGGTTGTCCTATAGGATGTCCTAATGCTTCCTACAGGATGTCCTAATGCTCCTACAGGATCCCCTGTATTCCTGCAAGATTCGGCCAAGAGCAATAGGAGTGATTTGGAAGGTGATGTAGGGCTTAGGGAAGGTGAATGGTGGGGGAAAAAAGGTAAGGGAGTGGCTAAGACTTCTTCAGAGCTCAAAACAGAGCTTGTAAGATGGTTGGATTTTCTCAAAAAAACCTGGAAAGTTTTTCTTATGGAATGATGAATTAGTTGAGGGACTTAGTGGATTTTGGTGATCTTGGATGGATGAGGTTAGGTTGGGGTTGCTGGTCATGAGATCTCCCTGCATTGTTCAGACTCATACATTACATCAATCACTGACATTTATCAATGAATCATGTCAAACAAGAAATATTTTCAATCAACTAAAGAAAACAAAATTTCATTATCTAGTTGCCTAGTTCATGCATGGAAATACTTGCAGAATAATGTGAAACACTATGAGATCTAATACAAGGCTGAAGATATCAAAATGACAATTTAATCCTATTTTTGAAAATGGAAAAGATGCTCGCCTAAGTAGCAGAAAACCCTAAATTCCATAAGAAATCAAAATTCTGTATTTTTGGGGTTGCATAGGAGTTCTTTTCTCAAACCATGGTCCCTAATGGGAGGAGTGAGGACAAATCCACATGCTAATATATTTTTGGTATTCCTTTATCTTTCTAAGCTACTTCTAAAGTAATGCACAAATGGAAGAAAACTAATCAAATTCACAACTACTTGCAATGAAATAATGCTAAAACCACTTCAACCATTAATCTATGAATTCAAATAAGCATACAAGTACAACAAGAGGAGCCTTTGTTGCTAGGGTTGGGCCCTAACCCAAGAGCTTCAGCCCTCTAAGTCAAATCACTGCAGATCAAGGAAATGTCATTCTCATTATCATATCAGAAAAATTACATAACAATGTCTTCCACAAGTCTTGAACTCGAAAATTCTTAATGCTCTTCCATAAAAAATCTGAATCCTAATGAGGCTCTAGGCCTCCTTATTTACACAACCGAAGTCTCCAACAACTTCCTTAAATCTAGGGATGCTTGGATTCCAAACTCAAGATGAACTAGCTCTTAACTGTCACTGGCTTGGCTGCCCATGATCTTCATGACTCGGCGGCTTGCAACTCCGAGCTAGTGTGATTTGGTGGAGGAATATTCAAATGAGTGAGGATTAAATGAGGATGATCTATCTCCTACAATCTCTCCTCCTTGTCTCATTCGAGTTTCTACCCTTAATTAGCCAAAATTTTCATGATTTCCTGTCAAAAACCTGCAATCAATGCAAATTAGACCACTAGACATAACATCTTACTTTTACTCATCTCATTAAGAAAAATATAATTAAAATATGTAAGGAATTATGAGAATAGTTGATTTTAATAAGCTTGGGGGTGTATTAACGTCCATATAGTTACCAAATGATGAGGCTCATCATAACCCCCCTACTGAAAGTGTTTCTCATCCTCTGAGCAACTTAATCTATATCCATGTCTTTCATTGCTCTAGTGGCCTCCCTGACATCCCATGCTTCTGCTGTAGTTTCTTCTTCCCGTGAATAAAATCTTGCCTTCCTCTCTATCTCTTTCCACTTCTTTCTTTCTTCCTCTTCTTTCCTTCCTTCCAACATTCCTAAGAGCAGTGGTGGATTGAGTCTCAAGCCAATCCAATTGACTTTGATTCTTTGTAGATCTTTCTTTTACATGGGTGTTCTGTTTAGTGCCTCTCTCATTCTCTGAGAAGAATGGTGTTCTCCGATTTCAGGTTGTAGGGCAAGGTGTTCCATCTCATTTGGCAAGCTTGCATGTTTCATCTCCTAATAGCCTAAACATGTCTTCAAAGTGTGTGACTACTTTCTCTTGGGAAGCAAGGTACCTAGGTGCAAGCTTAGGATCATTTGCAATCAGGTTGTGGATGTTGATGACAACCATTGGGTTAGATTTCTCAGGGCTTACCATGAGAGGTTTTGTCTCTTCTCTTTCCATTACCATCTTCATCTTTGCAGCTCTTGCCTCCTCATGATTCATCCATGATGCTAAGGCCATCAATTGCAAGTACCCTAGTTTTGAATTTGGGTCCCACACATTTAAATCTGTCAAGGCCAAGTTGTGTAGGTAAAACTCATACTTTTTTGCTCTATCTTCCAAGGTGCTTTGATCATAGAGATCAATGAATTGTCTATAGTCCTGGAAGGGCATAGTGCCTCTCTGTGCTAAATTCTTAATTTGGAATTGCAATCATTGTTCCTTAAGATACAAGGCATAGGACTTTGTTGGCATCCTGCACTAGATTGCCTCTAAGGATAAACTGGCCATAGCTGCCAACCGGCTTTCCTTTTCTTGTAACTATCCCCTTAGCCATGCATTATATGCTTTCAATTGAGCTTTCATCATTGCCTCTCTATCCCTTATGTTGCTCAATTCTCTGCCCATCTCCTTTACTTTCTCTTCCATGTGGCCCACATCCTCCACTCCTTTGGATTTGGAAATTTGCATCCACTTGTGTGTTCTTGCCCTTTCCTTTTTAAGCTCAGATAATAAGGGGATGGGAAATTTCTGTGGGATGAACCTACCCCCTTCAATGAACCTGTAGTAAGAGTCGAGGTTGGGTTGAGGACTAGGTTCTCTCATTTCTAGGTCTTCCTTCTTTATTTCTTGTTGAATGATACCTTCTTGGTCCATTTTCTAAGTTTCCTATAGGTTTAGCAGAGTTTCCTGTAGGATGGCCTCTGCTTCCTATAGGTCTTTATGTGTCTCCTATAGGAGACCTTTTCCCTTTGATGAGGTAGACCTTGTGACAGGCCTCCTAACATAGGTGATGGGAGATTTGGGAGAGGCTTGCCCTAATGATCCTTCTCCTTGATTTTTCTCAAGAGGAGCTATATTTTCTTGCTACTTTGGTGAGTCTTCAATGACAATAGGAAATTTGGTGGGTGTTTGAGGTCTTCCTTGCCTGATCCTTGTGCTTTTTCTTGTCCTAAAGTACAATGGCGTTTGTATCTATCTCTTCCCTTTTGACTTGATAGGTGTACTTAGGGCAGTAAGAGCAGTTGTTGCCTCTTTCTCAGTGGGTTCTGGAGATTCCCTTGTTGATTCTTCCCCTTCTTTTCCTTGAATTGTAGACCTTTGTTCTTCTTTCTGTTCTATTTCCTCTTTCCCATTCTCCTTCTCATCCTTGTCTTTTTCTTCCTCTTCTTCCTCCAGTTCCTCACTCTGTTAATCTGTTTCTTATTTTGTTTCTTCTTTTGTCTCTTACTCCTTTTATTCCTCTTTTTCCTCCTCTGGTTCCTCTTCATCCCTTTCACTAGCAGTGGGGATTTTGTCATATTCAAGAGCTTTTATTTCTCCCTCTGCCTGCATTTCTATGAAAGTTGTCCATGTAATAGGGAGTCTTAGGTTTTGGAGATAATCTTCTAGGATAAGTTTGATTAACCTGTGATGGGCTAGCTGTTGATGTTTTCCCTCTTGCACTTTGATGCTCATATTTATCATTGATTGAAGAAGAAAGTAGGGTATACTTAGTCTGTTTTGAGGAGGTGTGTATTCTCTAAATCTCATTTCTTGGAGAATCGTGGAATGGTTTCCATACACCACACTGTATCTCCCTTCACATGATATATATTTAATAAGGTGGTAGCTAACTTCATTCCAAGGGTATGGAAGGCTTTCTCTTCTGACCCCATTTTTTTCCTCCATTGCCTCCTCCCCTTCCAAAAAGAATTTCTTCTTTGCAAGGGTGTTGTTACCCTTATCTTCTTTTCTCCAAGGCAACCCTAAAGGAAGTGTGGTGATTCTGCTTATGACTTCAGGGGTGATTTCTACTGATAGGCCTTTCACCACAATAGTGGCATGGGTCCTAGTGAGGGGTATGAGTGAGAGAGAAAAGTATCTGGCCACCTCATCATCATATCCCCTCATTATTTCAAAGAAACCCATCCAATTGTGCCTTGTGAAGATTTCTACTATAGGAGGGTGTTGATGAATTCTTACTGTGTTTGTGGGTTCCCTCTTGTTAAAACCCCCTGTCATCTTTCCCTTGGTAATTGTGGAGGCTTGTATGGGTATATTTCGAGAATTCTAGTGGGTGAGAGATTTAAATGATAACTCTGCAATATAATTCCCCTAGACTGCAACTTCCTTAACCAAATGGAGGATTTTTTCTTTATTTTTAACTAGAAAATATGGGAAGGTATAGCTCCTACCTCCTGGTTACTGTCTGATGAGGCCAACCTTTGATCTTTCCTCCCTAAATGCCCACTGATAATCTTGTATATGACAGGTCTGTATCCTGTAGGTCTTCCTCTAGGATCCTGTAGGTGCCCTTGCGCTACAAAATAATCACTGTCTTTCCTATAGACGCTGCTTCTAGGGGCCGAGAGCAACCTTGTTTCGATGAATCCTCGAGATTGTGAATGCCTTCTTTGCATGGAAATCAGTGTTTTATTTCATCATATGGGTGGTCGTGTGGGATGGTGTATTGGATGCCTAAGTACAAGCACCAACTTTTGGACCGTTGGTCCCACTATCACTGCATCATTCCTCCTTACATCGTAATCATCTCCCACTTTAATCACCCATAATTTAACCATTTTTGGCCTTATCTCCATTTTTCCTATGATTTGACTACTGCCACATGTGGAGTGGTCTAATTGTTTTCTCCTTGTTGACTGGCCAAAGGCAGCCAAGTTAACTGGCCACCTTTGCTTATAAAACCAACTCTTGCATAATCCTACATTTTTTATCATATCGTGCTAATGAGAGAGCATAAGAAATATGACATACCTATGGGTAAGATGCTTTGATGATGTTGCTTGTTGGAGAATGATGTCCTTGTGTTGTGTATTTACTGCATATTTTTTTTGTATTGGCCTCTTTTGATGTTTGTTTCCTTTGATGTGAAGGTACTAGAGAGTGATGCTGATGATCCTGTTGTTGCTGCTGAGCTCTAGAGGAGCTTCGTTGACATTGGGATATCTATGTTGAAGATGAATGCAATCCTTTGAAATTTTGTTTTATGGGATAGGCTGCTACAGGATTTCCTACAGGAAACCTAAAGGACGTCATGTAGCTGCCTCTCCCCTAAAATTTCATTTTTTTCTTTTACTTTTGGAGCATGAGGATTTTTGTCATGGGTAGAGAATGGGTCTAGTGATTGGAAGGTGAGAGGTATAACACTACAAGAAAAAAGGTCATTGGTGAGGGTCATGCCTGTGACGAACCTTTAAGGTCCGTCACCAATGTCGCATATGGTGACGGTCCTTAAAAAAGCATTGTTGTAAGTGTATATAGTGATGTTCCTTTAAGGTTTGTCACCAAAGCCATTTTCAATGACACTTTTGGTGAGGTTTGTTAAAGGGTCATCACTAATTCTCTCTTTGGTGACACTTTTAGTGAGGGTCGTTAAAGGCCCATCACTAATTCTCTTTCTGGTGACACTTCTAGTGATGATATTTTATTTACCCTCATCAATGCTCTTTTTATTTACTTTTTGTGATGGTCAAAAAAGGTTCGTCATCATTTATCATTCCAATGAGTTTTTTATGACACTATGTACATGTTACTATATTTTTTGTCAAAAGATAACGATTTAAGACCATTGTTCTGGAGTCCTTTTCATTATGTGTCCAAGGCCATAGTGGTTAGAGTCAGTCAATTTGTTAAGAAGTAATTAGTGTGTATCATTTCCCTCAAGTCATAAGAATATAGTTTTCCTATTAGTCAACACATGATTCATCTCTATTTGGTTTATTATCTAGCAAATTCCCTTCAGATAAAGTTCCACTAATGTGTGTAGGAACTATATTATTTAATACATAATCAAGCTCTATCAATTCTATTAATGAGAGAGACCTAGCACTCCTCAACACTCATGGCACACCTTAACATGCTTTGGAACACACTAACATTCCTTGGCACCTTGCATGTCTTGGAACATCTTTGTACCTAGAACATCTTGCCATGATTAGGACGCCCAAGAACATGTCAGCATGCCCTAACATAGCATAACACTCCTCTAACATGTGTTGGTATGCCTTGTAGTCCCTAGCATGCCATGGAACACCTTGGGATAATATTGAATTGACATACATTAACACTTGGCACACATTGGCACTTGGCATGTATTGGAACATATTATTAGTGTGCCTATCATTCCGCTTTTGAAAAAGATAAAGTCCCAACTTATTAACCCTCTTATGTGTTCATTTCCTTGCATTTTATTTTGGTTATTCCTTTTGTTGCCTTGAAACTCCTTGACACATATTCATATACTCTGTCACCTTGCACATCCTAGCATGTCTTAGCACCTGGCATGCCTTGGCACTATTTGGAAAATGTTAGCACACCCCAGAAATAACTAGCACACTCTAGCACTTCTTGACATGCCCTAATATTCCCTATCATGCCTTATCTAGGCTTAGCATACCTTGTCACCCCCTCCTTGGCATGACATATAACACTCATTGACACTCCCTGACACACCATCATATTCATTCACTTCCATGCATTTTGACCTAGTGATCCCTTGTGTTGTCCTAGTACTCCCTAACACTCCTCAACATGCATTGGCACTCTATAGTACACTTTAGAACTCTTCAACATGTTGTGCCACTTCATAGCATGCATCACACTCCCTGAAACACATTGGCACTTAGCACGTGCTACCACTTGGAAAGTCTTAGCATGTCTGGCATGCGTTGAGATGACTTGGTATGCTTTGGCATAGTTTAATATTAAATTTATTTGAGATCAATTATTGGAAAGTAGATGAGAAGAAACAGCGGAATATTTGGCACTTTGAATGCACTAACACTTGGCACTTGGAACCTATTTGAACCTAGTGTTGGTGTGCCTAGCATTCCCCTCATGGAAAAGATAAATTGATGACTTATTAACCCTATTATGTGTTCATTTCCTTGTAGTTTAACTTGTTCCTCCCTTTTTTTGCCTTGAAAATCCTTGGCATGCATTGTCACACCCTTGCACATCTTGGCATGCCTTAACACTTGGCACATCTTAGCTTGTTTGACATGCCTTCGTACTATCTGGCACATGTTAGCATGCCCTAGCATTCCCTAACACACCTTGGAAGTCATTCCCTCACAACTAGCATTACATTTTTCCATGACTTGGGAAGCTTACATTCCCTAGAACACCTTGGCACTCCCTAATTGTCATGCCCTCATATATAGCCTTACTTTTTTTGTGACTTGAGAACCCAACCAATTCATTAGCAAAACAATATTATGCCAACCAAAATTTTCCCTTTCTCTGAAATTTCTTTGTCTTCACCTTATCACAACCATAGGATTGTTCATGTAAGTTCTATTCTGAACTTCTCCTAAAACACTTCATCCTTGGGACACCTAGAATTCACTGACAGTCCTTGGTCACACTCTTATTCGTTCATTTCCAAGCATTTTGACCTAGTTCTCCCTTGTGTTCCCCTGACACTCCCTAACACTACTCAACATCCATTGACATTTTCTGCCATGTGTTAGCACAAATTTTCATTCCTTGGCATGCCCTGGCACTCCTTAGTTATCATGCCCTCACAACTACCCTTACTTTTTTTGAGACTTGGGAACCCAACCAAGTCCCGCCTCGACTACAACAACTTAAGCAAGTTATAGTTACTACAACTAGACTATGCCTTGTTCACCTAAGAACTGCCTATAACACATCTTAGGCTACTCATGTCCAATCTCAAACCATCCCACTTAATAAGTTACCAAGTCAAGGCTCATGTCCAACCATGGCCATAAAACAAATAAGAAACACAATTTACATCTTGACATGTCATAGCACCTGGAACGTCTAACAATCCCTTAGCCCTATGTGGTGCGTGTTAGCATCCCCTGCATTTCTTGGCATGCTTTTCACTCCCTAGCACACCCTAGCACTCTAGCATGCCTTGGCACTGCCTAACATATAACCTTGTCACTCCCTCCTTAGAACACTTGGAACTCGTTGACACTCCCTATCACACACTCTTATCTCTTCATTTCCATGCATTTTGAACTAGTTCTCCCTTGTGTTTTTGTGGCACTCCCTAACATTTGTTGGCACGCATTGGCACACCCTAGCACCTAGCACATCTTGGCATGTTTCCCTGGCACTCTAGCATTCCTTGGAACTACCTAACATATCTTGTCACTCCCTCCTTACCACACCTAGAACTCACTAACACTCCCTGTCACACACTCTTATGCATTCATTTCCATGTATTTGAAACTAGTGATCACTTTTGTTTCCTTCACACACCATAGCACTCCCTGGCATGCATTGGCACACCCTAGCATCTGACACATCTTGGCATGTTTCCTTAGCCTCTAGCATGCTTTAGAACTGCCTACCATACGTTTTTACTCCCTTGGCACACCTGTATCTCACTGACACTTCCTATCACAAACTCTTATTTGTTCATTTGCATGCATTAAATTGACCTAGTGCTCCCTTGTGTTTCCATGGTACTCCCTAACACTTCCTAGCACATGTTGACACATCCTATCACCTGGCACATCTTGGCTACATGTCGCCCTAGAAATCTAGCATGACTTAGCGTAGCCTAGCATACCATGTCACTCTCTCCTTAGCACACTTGGAACTCACTAACACTCCCTATCACACACTCTTATTCATTCATTTCCATGCATTTTGACCTAGTGCTCCCTATGTTTGCTCGACACTCCCTAACACTCCTTAGCATGCATTGGCACACCTTAGCACTTGGCACATCTTGGTATGCTTCCCTAGCACTCTAGCATGCCCCGGCACTACATAACATATCTTGTCACTCCCTCCTTAACACACCTGGAACTCGCTGACACTTCATTTCCATGCATTTGAAACTAGTGTTCCCTTGTGTTTCCTTAACACTTGGCCCTAACACTCCCTAGCATGCATTCATGCCACACCCTGGCACCTAGCACATCTTGGCATGCCTTAGGAGTTTCCTTGTCTTAGCATGCCTAACATTCCTTGGAATTTTCTAGCATGCGTTAGTACTTCTTGGCACTCCCTAATTGTCATGCCCTCATAGATAGCTTTACTATTTTGTGACTTGGGAACCCAACCAAGTCATTGGCAAAATAGTGTTGTGCCCAACCCAAAGTCTTCCTTTTTCTGGAGCTTCTTTGACCAACCCCTTATAATTGTAACCATAGGCTTGCCTCCTACAATTCCTATTCTGACCTTCTTCTAACACACTTTGACCTTGAGACACCTAGAATTCATTGACACTCCTCAACACACACATTTATTTGTTCATTTCCATGTATTTTGACCTAGTTCTCCCTTGTGATGCCTTAACACTACCTAAAAATTCCTTAACATTCATTGCAAATGCTCTACATGTGTTAGCGTGCCTTTTCATTCCTTGGCATGCCCTGGCACTCCTTAGCTATAACACCCTCACAACTACCCTTACTTTTTTTGGGACTTGCGAACCCAACCAAGTCTTGCCTCGACTACAACAACTTGACCAAGTTACAGCTACTACAACTAGACTATGCCTTGTTCACCTAAGAACTAACTATAACTCATCTTAGGCTAATCATGTATAATTTCAACTTATCCAACTTAACAAGTTACAAGTTACCATGTCAAGGTTCATGTACAAATGTGGCCATAAAACAACTGAGAAACATAACTTACATCTTGACATGCCATAGCACCTGGAGCATCTAATCCCTTGGCACTATGTGGCACGTGTTAGCATCCCCTACATTCCTTGGCATGCTTTGGCACTCCCTAACAGTCCCTGACATGCCCTGGCAATCTAGCACACTCCCTATCACACACTGTTATTCATTCATTTCCATGCATTTTGAGCTAGTTCCCCCTTGTGTTTCCATCGCACTCCCTAACACCTGACACAAATGCCAATTTTCTTATTATTGGATATGGTGTTCTTCTTTTATACATGTGACCCTTGGATATGCCATGAAATCCTCCGAAATCTTCTTAAAGGATGGGAGCTCCTCTTCATGCATGAAGCTAGTGGAATGTGACAAGTTATCCAAAATTCATCCAAATATGTAATTTGTGCCTTGGGAAATGTGAAAGGTACCCTCAGTAGAAAAACATGCATAAATATTTGCGATCAAGTGCCCTAAATGTGATATTTTTTCCACATGTCAATTCTACCTCTTGTTGATGATGAAATTGACACCCTAGTTGTGTAAGGCTCATAAAGTGTCACTTTCTATCAACTCAAGGTTGTTTCCATTGTCACCTCAGCAATGAATCCTCTGAGTTTGGATTAATTATTGAATCCCATGGGTGTACCAAAGCACAAATTTATGGGGTCTTTTATGTGACTAGATCACTAGCATTGAAAACCATCTTTACATTGGATGGTTTAACATCTTGATGATCCCTGTCCTATTGACGACAACTTTGTATTCATTATTTATTTCATTGCAACACCTCCAATAGATATTGATGGTGTTCATAAGGGGATTAGGGGCTCCCTTATCACAACCCATAACCCCTAATGTGTTTAATCCCTTAGCCAAGGGGTCCCAAGGGTGTAGTTGTAGGGGCATTGGGACCAAATTTGGGGGTTCATAACATTAGGAAAAGTGGAATGGCATGACCAAAAAGGTTGTGGGGGTATGTTATGGTGTATTGAATAGGCCAAGGGGGCACAAGGGTAGCATGGATGGTAGAAATTAGAGGTTAAAGCATGGTTTACTAATATCTATAATCCTAGCATTAAAGAATGAGAAGGGGGCTTAGGACTTAATTTCATAGGGTCTAGGGGACCTAGAGGGAAGGTAGCAAGATAAATTGATAAGGGAACCCCCAATAGTGGTGATAAGGGGATTAAGAGTCCAATTATCACAAACCATAAGCCCTTAACCCATAACCACTAAATTCCTTATCCCCTTAACCCTCAATCGATAATCCATTAACCCCTACACTCACAACTCATATAGCATAAACCTATTGACTCATTAAATCTTAAGACACTAACCCCTAACCTATAATCCATGAACCAACACCTAATACACAACTCCTTATCCTCTTAA
Source organism: Pinus tabuliformis (assembly GCA_031772625.1). Taxonomy (NCBI): domain Eukaryota; kingdom Viridiplantae; phylum Streptophyta; class Pinopsida; order Pinales; family Pinaceae; genus Pinus; species Pinus tabuliformis. The sequence goes on from CM062804.1 coordinate 1,260,709,858, forward strand.
CCTATGACCCTTAACCCCTAACCCTTCACCACCTAAACACCTTAACTACTAACCCCTTAACCACTAACACCTAAATCCCTTAATTCTTAAGTCCTTAACCTCTAAACTCAATTGTGTCAATGTAGAATAATATACATAAGAGAAAATAAAATGATGCTATCCACATCAATGCTTGAAATAGCCTTAAATTAGCCATGAGTGGTGAGCCAGGGGTTGAATGCGGGGAACTATTAAAGTTACATCATGTCTAAATTCCTTATACATTCTAAGGTTGTTCTCTAATAGGGTTGAAGTATCATCACAAGGCAGCATGACACATTTTTGTGGGTGAGCGATTAAAGTTGCAACACAATTCTAGTGATTTACACCTCCAATGTAAATGACATCATTGTATGTTTGTGTCGGGTTTTTAGAGAGGTTATTTATAGACAATACATTCAATGTACTTAGACTTCATCTTTTTATGGCCTTAACTCTAACATGGATTTGTACCAAGAACACTTCATGCAAATTGAAAGGGAGCCTTTTTGTTTAACCAGATATGCACAAGAGCATAAGATGCTACCATTCAAATCCCCCTTGGTGCGTTCAAAGTGGGTTTACATTCACATCGAGTTGAAACTAATCATAATGGCCTTCCTCTTCTTAATAACATATGCTAGCTTTTCCATGTACACGAGATACTAGAATTAAAGGATCATCTCATCTATAGATGAGGGTAGTGTTGCAGCCCCTAGATCAGCAAAAGAATTGAATGTGGTTGGGAAAATTGATGGTAGTCCAAGTACAGTTGGAGGGTTGTTAGGTGACTATAAAATAATATCCCTAAGTCCTATACTTGTGAAGGACAACAAGACTAGTAGAAGGGTAGGTGTATTGGGCGTAAGGACGTGCAAACTTTCAAGGACTAAAGTATCCGTCAAGTGGGCTAGCCAACTAGCCCTAGTTCACACTATTGTAGAGGATTGAGTTAGTGAGAACAAGGGAAGCCACCATAGTCCTAGACTTTCATCTTGGAGAAGCAGTATGGAAAAATTCGGAAGACCAAAGAGTACTTCACAAACAGAGTTATGAGCAGCTAATTGAATACCCTAAGTGTTGCAGACCTTGAAGGAAAAAGGAGGTAGCTAAAAGGAAACTTGTGTTGAGATGAGTTCAATAACCTAAAGGAGTTATGTTTATTGATAGAGGCAGATTGAGGAGTTGCGGAATGGGAGGCAATACGACTTGCTAGATGTGTTCAGGACACGTGGACTGAAAGGGTTGTGTGTGGCTAGCATCAACAAGTAGGTCAAGTGTTGTCTTGTTCAAGGTAGATTGGTTGTAAAAGGACTAAAACCAAGCCCTAGTTGTATTCCTTGTATCAATGTGATTGTAAAGGGAAATGATCCCTCGTATGGGAGCTCTAGCCTTTTCTATTAAAGTTTGTAATATAACAAAGAAGGGTTTGAAAAAGTTAAAAATTTGCATGTGCACTAGTTGATTAGCTGATGTGCATAGATATCTTTGTGAAAAGTATATTTGTTGTGGAACTTGAGAGTGTTTGCATCAAATATTATAAGACCAAACGCATATTCCCATGTGTCATGAAAATTCAACATATGCCTTGTTTAACTAAGAACTGCCCGTAGCTCATCTTACGCTACTCATTTCCAATCTCAACTCATCCCACTTAACAAGTTACCATGTCAAAGCACTCCCTAACACTTCCTAGTACGCATTGGTACACCCTTGCACCTGGCACATCTTGGACGCATGTTGCCTTGGCATTCTACCATGCCTTAGCACTGCTTAGCATACCATGTCACTCCCTCCTTAGCACACTTGGAACTCGTTGACACTCCATCACACACACTCTTATTCATTCATTTCCCATGCATTTTGACCTAGTTCACCCTTGTGTTTCCCTAGCTCTCACTAACACTCCTTAGCATGCATTGGCACACCTTGTCACTTGGCGCATCTTGACATGCTTCCCTAGCACTCTAGCATGCTTTGGCACTACCTAGCATAGCTTGTCACTCCCTCCTTAGCACACTTGGAACTCATTGACACTCCCTATCACACACTCATATTCATTCATTTCCATGCATTTGAAACTAATGATCCATTGTGTTTCCCTGACAATTTAGCCTTACCATCTCCTTAACATGTGTTGGCGCCAC